>PVIY010024212.1:0-38355 GCA_004026745.1 Myrmecophaga tridactyla | reverse complement strand
TTACAATAATCCACTGTCATCCTCCAAGACCCATCTGTTTTTTGCACAGGCCAAATAGGAGAGTTGAATGGGGATGTGGTGGGAATCACCACCCCTGCATCATCCTTCAGGTCCTTAAGAGTGGCAGTAATCTCTGCAATCCCTCCAGGAATACGGTATTGCTTCTGATTTAATATTTTACTCAGTAAGGGCAGTTCTAGGGGCTTCCACTTGGCCTTTCCTACCATAATAGCCCTCACTGCATGAGTTAGAGAGCCAATGTGGGGATTCTGCCAGTTACTCAGTATGTCTATACCAATTATCCATTCTGGAACTGGGGAAATAACTACAGAATGGGTCTGGGGGCTCACTGGACCTACTGTGAGATGGACCTGAGCTAAAACTCCATTGATCACCTGGCCTCCATAAGCTCCCACTCTGACTGCTGGTCCAGAGGGACGTGTTGGGTCCCCTGGAATTGATGTCATTTCTGAACCAGTGTCTAATAATCCCTGAAATATCTGATCATTTCCTTTTCCCCAATGCACAGTTACCCTGGTAAAAGGCTGTCGGTCTCCTTGGGGAAGGCTTGGAGGAAGATTAACAGTATAAATTGGTGGCAGTGTAACAGGGTTCTCCCCCAAAGGGACATGGCCTCCCCTTCATTCAAGGGGCTCTGGGTCTGTAAACTGTTTCAAGTCTGGAAATGGATTAAGGGGCTGTGACTCTGTGTTTTTGTAATTTAGGTTAGACTTCTGTTCACTTGACCTAGAACTCTTTTGTTTACACAGCTCAAACAAGAATTTAGTAGACTGCCCTTCTATTGTATTTCTAGGTACCCCATCATTTACTAGCCAATGCCACAAATCTCTGCATGTCATATAATTTTGATTCCTGCTTTGAGTTTGCTGTCTATTATAATAGCCACGTCTACCCTGTCTTTGGCGATTAAGTGCTGCCACCTGGCTTCTACGAACTCGGGATCCCATCATCCCCATTGTGTTTAAGGATTCCAGCTCAGTGACAGCAGTTCCTATAGTAATATCTGACCTACAGAGAAGTGCAAACACAGAGCTCTTTAGGAATGATGGTGCTGGTCTCACAAATTTTTTTCTCACTGTTCTGGTAAAAGATGCATCCTCTGGACATTCCTGGGGTGTAAGAGCAGGCTTTGCATGATAAATCCACTCTAACATTCCAATCTCTCTAAGCATCTGGATTCCCTCCTCTACATTATACCAAGGCAGTTCTGGCATTTTGACCTCAGGTAATGTTGGCCAGCTTTTGATCCATGGTTCAACCAACCATCCAAACAAACTGTTAATACCTTTTTTAACTGCTCGAGCTATAACACTGAATGCAGAATCTCTGCTTAGTGGGCCCATATCACTAAATTCAGCCTGATCCAGCCTTATATTCCTTCCACCATTATCCCATACCCTTAAAATCCATTGCCACACATATTCCCCTGATTTCTGTCTATATAAATTGGAAAACTTACACAGTTCTTTTGGAGTATAACATACCTTCTCATGTGTGATACTTTGTACCTCACCTTTATGGGCCTGTTGGGACTTTAGTCTAGTTATAGGTCTGGAAGAAATGAGGGGTGGTGGGGGTAGTTGATGAAAAGAGTTAGAAATATCTTCCAAGCCATTTGCTTCAGGGCCTTTGTTTTCAGTTTCATGTGATGAAACAGGATTAATCACTCTAGGGCTAATCCCTTCAGGAGGAGGTTGGGTGGCCAACTCCTCAAGGCAGGCTGGAGGTGGGGTGGGTATGTCCTTAGGGCAAACTATTACTGGGTTATCTAGAGAAGACTCAGCATGATCTAGGGTTTCAACCTCACCTCTGACATCATTATCAATCCATATGTCACCATCCCATTTTTCCGGGTCCCACTCCTTTCCAATTAATGCCCTCACTTTAACGGCAGATACCATGCAAGATTGAGATTTCAGTTTACATTGTAAAGTTGCTACTCTAACAATAAGATTCTGAGTCTGATTTTCAGAGATCTCAAGTCTACGGCTACAGGAACTATGATTTTCCTTCAGGATACTCATAGAAACATCTACATCTTTCAGATGGTGCTTAAGCTTCTCGTTTGAAGCCTTAAGACCATCCCTTTCACCCCTTAATATAGCCAGTGTATCTAACAACAACCAACCAACATCTCTATATCTCTTATTTCTACAAAACTCTGTGAAGGTGTCAAAAACATTATCCCCCAGTGCCTGGCTTCGTACGAGTGAAGCTTTAGGAGAATTGAATGATAATATTTTGACTATCTCTTTTGCCAACTCACTCCATGGATTGGGAGTGTCATTCTGATTACGGGAATCAGAGTCCTTAGTGTCTTTGAGTCCAGTCAGAGTAGAAAACCATTCATAAAAACCCATTTTTAAGATTCTGTTTCTTAAGAACCACTCCTGGTACCAAGATGTATTAGTTAGGGTTCTCTAGAGAAACAGAATCACCAGGGAACACTTGCAAATATAAAATTTATAAAAGTGTCTCACATGACCGTGGGAACAGAGAGTCCAAAATCTGCAGAGTAGGCTGTGAAGCTGATGATTCCGATGGACGGTCTGGACGAACTCCACAGGAGAGTCTCACCAGCCGAAACAGGAATAGCCTGCCTCTTCTGAATCCTCCTTATAAGGCTTTCATTGATTAGATTAAGCATCACTGATTGCAGAAGACATGCCCCTTTGGCTGATTACAAATGGAATCAGCTGTGGATGCAGCTGACATGATCATGATTTAATTCTATGAAATGTCCTCATTGCAATAGACAAACCAGCACTTGCCCAACTACCACTTGGCCAAGTTGACACATGAACCTGACCATGACAACCTCCAAGTCCTCCTCTTCTTCACCTCTCCTTCCATCTCCCTGGCAAGGAATAGACACTGTTAATACTTTAAAATTTTTCTACATTTTCTATTCAAGGGCAATCTGTTATTTTATTTTTTTTCCTTTAAGTTTGGGAGCTCATTTTTGTCACTCTATAACATCCTCTAAAGCTATAGAAGCTTTTTCTGTTTTACTACCATGAAGGTTATAAATGGTGAGAAAATTGTCCATTTTTCATTTTTTTTCTTGAAAGTTTAAATTTTGTCTGCGTGGACAAAGCTGAGATATCCACAAACATGATATGGCTGGATTCTCCCCTCTCATAATTCATCACAAACCCTCTGTTACTTTTCACCTGTTCTTTCATTCACTTACTTCTCTGCTGAGTGTTAACTGAGCACCTACTATCAGTTAGGCCCCGTGCTGGGACCTGGCAATGGAGGAATGAGTGACACAGGCCCTTATGGAGTCCAGTACCTTGCAGAGGCCCAGTGGTATTGTTAGTGCCATACAATGACACAAACTGTGGTGCCTTCCAGAAAAGGTATCTGTCTTGGTGACATTTTCTACTGCTATGAGGTGGGCCTGGGCTTCTGTGGGCTCCTGTGGTGTGCTGTTACTGATGGGTATCAGGAGAAGTGGGATTGAATAAGCTGGGCAGCTCAGAGGGCTTGGGGCTTGCTAGAAAAAAGAATTTGATTCTGAAGGCAGAAGAGGAGGGTTTGTGAATCTGCCTTTGGCTGCATTAGCCTTTATCTGATAAACATAAGAAAGATGAATTTTACTTCAGTGACCTCCATGGAAGGGAGAGAAACAGAGACTACACGTGATGTGGGATCTGGTCTGGGCTTGGGCCACCTTACCTGGACACCACTGCTGTATCCAGCCAGCCCTGGGGCGTGAAGGTCAATTTCAGGCCAGTACCAAGGAGACTAGAGGGAAAACTTAAAAAAAAAAAGGCATTTGAAAGCATGAGGGTAACCCTGAAGCAGGGGAGACCAAGACAGAAACCCTGCTTGCTTAGACCTCTTGGAATGCTGGGGGGTCAAGTATCATTTGGTATAATAGAGGAGAAGACACTGAATAGTCACAGCAAAAGGGCCTCTAGATATGTACTATGCTGGTTTGAAAGAGTATGTACCCTAGAAAAGCCATGTCTTAATCTTGTTTCATCTTGTGGAGGCAGCCATTTCTTTTAATCCCTATTCAGTACTGTAGGTTGGAAACTTGATTAGTTTATCAAGTTTATCTCTTATCTCCACAGAGATGTGACTCACCCAATTGTGGGTATTAACCTTAGATTAAAGGGAGATGTGACTCCACCCATTTCAGGTGGGTCTTGATTAGTTTACTGGAATCTTTTAAATGGGGAAACATTTTGGAAAAAGCTTCAGAGCCACAAAAACCATGAGAGCCCACACAGCCAAATACCTTTGGAGATGAAGAAGGAAAATGACCCTGGGGGAGCTTCATGAAACAAGAAGCCTGGAGAGAAAGTTAGCAGATGTCGCCATGTTTGCCATGTGCCTTTCCAGTTGAGAGAGAAACCCTAGATGTCATCTGCCTCCTTGAACCAAGGTTTCTTTCCCTGGATGCCTTAGATTGGACATTTCTATAGCTTTGCTTTAATGTGGACAGTTTCATGGCTTTAGAACTATAAACTTGCAACTTAATACATTTCCCTTTTAAAGAGCCATTCCGTTTCTGGTATATGGTATTCTGGGGGCTTGCAAACTAAAACACTTACCCTTGAAGTTCCCTCAGTAAAATGGCTGGTTCCCTATACAATTACCCTAGAGAGAAATCCACCTCTCAATAAAGCCCCATGCACATATGCCAAGCCTCCCAGTCAGTTGTTTTTTTCTCTCTTGAATGTGAACAGAGAGCCAAGAAAACACCAGATATTGGAGGAAAGCCACCAATGGGAATGACAGCACCAAGTCAAACAAACTGAAAAGAACAAAATCAGAGGAGAGAGACCTAAATTTCAATATGGGGGAGAAAAAAGCTCCAAAATCCTCAGAGAAATGGACTGTTGCATTCATGAAACAAGTATAGGATGAAATGAAGAGAAAGGAACAAAAACCAAAGAATAAGAGAGAGGGCTTGGGAATTACAAATGTGACAGCTGAAATTAAAAATTCAGTGAAAGGTGTGGAAGATTACGTCAGTGAAATCAACAAGGAAGTAGAATAACAACAAAAAGGCAAGGGATGGAATGTAAGAGGGAAATGATAAAGAACTTAGAGAATCAACTCAGGAAGTCCAACATTTGACTAACAGGAGTTGTAGAAAGAAAAAGAAAAATGATAGGGGAATAAATTATCAAAGAAATCCTAAGTAAAGGTGTAAGAACAGAGAGACATGTGCCTCCAGAATGACAGCATCTTGAATGCCTAGCACAATGGATGAAAGAAAATCCATCCCAAGACACATCATATAGAAAAAATCAGACCATCAGTGATAAAGAGGACAGCCTAAAGGCTTCCAGAGAGAAAAATTAATGCCTCAAACAGAAGAATGAGAATCAGAGTGGCATTACTGGATTCTAGAAGATAAAAAAGCAAAGTCTTCTAAATTCTGCAGAGTGATTTTCAATCAAATTCGATGCTTAGCTAAAACTAGCAGTTACACGCGAGGACAGTATATTGATATTTCTAAAGATGAAAAGACTCTGAACATTTCATTCCATGCAGCCCTATCTAAGAAGTACCAAAAGGTGTGTTACTGCAAAATGAGCAAGAGACAAGAAAGAAGACATGGATACAAAGAAGATGAAACTCCCAAAGAAGCATGGGGGAAGCCTGAGGGATGAGAGATGGGATAATGGATGGATAGGAAACCTGGAGAGCAAGTTCAGACTGAGAAGGAAAGATAACTTCCGGGCGAAGGGGAGTCCCACTTGGAAAAAGATAATTTCTCTTTTATCTGTTATAATAGAAAGAATTTGGTTAAAACAGAAAGATTTACTACAGATTTGAGAGAGGTTTGGGAGAATTCAATATTCAGCTTCAAGTTAAAACAATTGTTAACCTAGGAAAAAGTAAAAAAAAATCATTTGGAAAGAAATGGTCATACCATAGTTACTGATTTAAGATGCCATCAATTGTACAATGCACCATTATTTTACTTATTAAGAAGGAAGAAAAAATGGTTGCCAATTAAAAAGGCAAGTTGTAAATTGTAAGACACACCTATATTTCAGAGATGTTGACAAGTTAAAAAATGCACTTCTTAAAATTGATGAAAATAGCAGCCTGTTTGGCTTTGTAGCAAATTATATTTACACTGATTATTGATTTAACCATAAATGGTGTGGAGAAGAGAAGTTACGGGTGTGTGCATGAGGGGGAAATATGAATTCTAACTACTCATTTACCCCAAAATAAAGACAGTGATGATGTCTGGAAGTGATAAATTAAGAATTGGCAGCATTATTCAGACGTATGGGTGTAACCACCCAAAGGGACAGCTAAAATAACTGAAAATGCTGGCCTCTGACTACCGGCCTGGAATGGGTGAGTTGGGTGAAGTGGTTCAGAGAACTGTCATTTTTCATTATAAGCCTTTGGTACTACTTGATCTTTTAACACACATACACATTTACTTTGATGTGTATCAAAGTAAAAGGTAGGTAGGGGAAAAGAAGGTAGAGGAAAACAGACACAAACACGTATTATTTTGTTGGAGCTTAAAATGGGAGCCATTTGAGGTATCCACATCTGCTCTATCTTTGAAATATCTTATTCTGACATAAGATTAAGATATGATCACAACCTGCTTGTTTGGTGTTCTAGTTTGCTAGCTGCCAGAATGCAATATACCAGAAATGGAATGGCTTTAAAAAAGGGGAATTTAATAAGTTGCTAGTTTACAGTTCTAAGGCCGAGAAAATGTCCCAATTGCAACAAGTCTATAGAAATGTCCAATCAAAGGCATCCAGGGAAAGATACCTTGGTTCAAGAAGGCCGATGAAGTTCAGGGTTTCTCTCTCAAGTGAGAAGGCACTTGGAGAACACAGTCAGGGTTTCTCTCTCAGCTGAAAGTGCATGTGGCTAACACAGCGTCATCTGCTAGCTTTCTCTCCTGGTTTCCAGTTTCAATGAAGCTCCCCGGGAGGCATTTTCCTTCTTCATTTCTAAAGGTTTCTGGCTTGTGGACTCTGCTTCTTATGGCTGCATTGTTCTGCTCTGCTCTCTCCGAATCTCTTTCATTCTCCAAATGTTTCCTCTTTTACAGGACTCCAGAAACTTATCAAGACCCACCCAAATGGGTGGAGACATGACGTTACCTAATCCAGTTTAACAACCTCTCTTGATTAAATCATACCTCAGGGAGATGATCTGATTACAGTTTCAAACATACAGTATTGAATAGGGATTATTCTGCCTTTACAAAATGGGATTTTGATTAAAACATGGCTTTCCAAGGGTACATATATTCTTTCAAACCGGCACAGTTGGCATCCAGGAAGAAGAGGCACCCCCAACCTTCCTCCCCCCCAGCCCACCTCTCCCACCCCCACGGAAACACAATGGATATCTTTGCGGGAAGCTTTAGAATTTACAAATGGTCCCACATATTTCGATCCACTAGATCCTTACCACAGCCTTGCCAGTTAGGTGCAAGGGTGGCCATTTATATGGATGTGGACACTGAGATGGGGGTGGAATGGGGGGGGGAAGCAGAGGTCTATCCTGACCTGATGCACAACCGCAGAGGCGATACCACCCCCTCCCCCCTAACAACTTTCAAGTTCAGCTAACGGCATTCTGTCCTTGCCACGTTTTAGAGGAAAGAGGAAGAGGAGAGGAGGCGAGGAGAAGAGCAGATTCGCCTCCAGGAGGAGCGGAGGGCCAAGGAACTCTACTGGACCCTGAAGCAGGCCCAGCTGCAGAGCCATGCCAGTGAGAAAGAGGAGCGCGAGTGGAAAGAACAATGTGAGTAGAGCTGGCTTTTCAGGGGCGGGGGGACCGGTCCTGACTCTGCCCCTCACCCTGTTCCCACCTGATCCTTAGCTCAGCCATCATTTCAGGTGTTCATTTATTCACCCCATAAACTTTACCCTGGACCAACCATGTGGCATGGTCCTGCTAAGCACCCAGAAGGTAAGGGCTCCACCCTCAAGGAGCTTATATGCTTGGTGGGGAGATTTCTTATGTTAAAAAATAAAATCCTACTTTTATTGTGTTGTCAATAATTTCCTGGCTCTGTGCTAAGCCCTGGAGAGACAGAGATGAGGGATCATGGAGGAAGTCATCTACTAGGGCTGGAGATAGACACAGGGCTCTGAGGAAGAAGGTACCACGCACCGTTGGAGCACAAAGTGACTGCTCCAGTGGCATCCCAGAGGAGGTGTTATGAACCTGAGGCAGAGAGGCTGGGGAGGGCACTGCAGGTCGGCCCAGCATGTGCAAGAGCATGGTAAGAAAGGAATGCAGGATGCTTAGGAATGTTGGGGGTGTATGGGGTGGCTAGAGCTTGGAGAATGTCAGGGAAGGTGAGAAGTTTGTGTGAAAGGGAAGGTGGAACCAGCTTTGAAGGGTGGACAGTGGGAAACTTTAAATAGTGAGTGACATGGAGAATGGGAGTTAATGCATAATGGGGTCTGCTGGAGGTGGTGGTGATTAAAACCATTAAAGATGGTTTTGATGATGGCACATTATGAATGTGATTAATCTCATGGAATTGGATGACTGACAGTTGTTGAGATGGGAAATTTTATGGTATGTGTGTATGTATATATATATATATATACTATATAGTACTACAATTAAAGATAGAGACTAAAGTACTAAAGAAGATGAGGGAAATAATATGTTCTTTGTGAACTTGGACTGGATCTAAAATGGAAGTGAAAATGTCTAATATGTCATTATTGTGACAACTGAGAAGTGGAATATAGACTGTAAGTTATACATAAATGCTAAATTTTGTGAACTTGAAAATTGTATTTACTGTGGTGACATAAATAAGTATCTTTGCTCCTAGGAAATGTGTGTTGAAATATTAAATCGTTAAGCAGCATGATGTATGTAACTACTCTCAAATGTTTAAAAATAGCTAGACTGATAGATAAATAGATAAGAAGATAGGTAGGAAGGTAGGTAATTAGGTAGGAGGTAGAAAGAGAATGCTGTAACAAATGTGATAAAATTGGTAAATCTGGGTGAATGGGTGGAGGGTATTTTGGAATTCTCTGTATATTTTGTATTATGTTTGATGCTTCATTGTAAGTTTGATATTACTTCAAAATTAAAACTCGGGGTATGATTATGTGAGGATCTATTATAAAAATTAAGTGTAATGCAATAAATTTTGTTTCTCTCCATTAAAAAAAGTGAATAACATGATTAGAGCTGGGTTTGGGGGTGAGAGAGAGATGAGGAGATTTGCAGTGGTACAGTTTAGAGATGATTGGACCTAGAGCCACGACAGGGGCTGGAGGGCAAAGATGTAAGGTGACGTCCTCTGGCCATCCCTCTGTTCTTAGCCATGTGCCAGATTCACTAAACAGATTTTTAAATTGAGATATAATTCACATACCATAAAATTCACTCTTTTAAAGTATATAATTTGTGGATTTTAGTATATTTACAAAGTTGTGCAACCATCACCATTATGTAATTCCAGAAGATTTTCATGCCCCCCAAAAGAAACCCTATTCCCACCAGCAGTTAATGCCCCCACTTCCTGGCAACTGCTAATTTATTTTCTATCTCTGTAGATTTGCCTATTCTGACATTTCATATAAATGAAAACTGCAATATGTGGTCTTTTATGATTGACCCTGTCTTGTATCAGTACTTCATTCTTTTTTATAGCTGAATAATACTCCATTGTATGGATAAACTACATTTTGTTTGTCCATTCATCAGTTTATTGACATTTGAGTTGTTTCTACTTTTTGGCTATTATGGATAATGTTGTTATGAACATTTTAGTGAAAGTTTTTGTGTGAACTTATATTCTCAGTTCCTTTAGGTATGAAATTGGGATTAGGATTGCTGGGTCATATGCATCTCTATATTTAACATTTTGAGGAACTGCTTAACTGTTTTCCAAAAAGGCCACACCATTTTACTTTCCCTCTATCAAGGTATGAGGGTTCCAATTTTTCCACATCCTTGTCAACACTTGCTATTATCCAACTTTTTGATCATAGTCATCCTAGTGGATGTGAAGTGGTATCACCTTGTGGTTTTGATTTCTATTTCTTTAATGACTAATGGATGTTAAGTAATGGATGTTTCCATATACTTAATGACCATTAATATTTCTTCTTTATATGTAGTGTGTGTGTGTTCAAGAACTTTATCAGATATTTGAAAATATTTTTCCTCCTTCTCTGGGTTTTCTCCTTCTCTTGATAGTGCCCTTTGAATACAGAAGTTTTCAATTTTGCTGAAGTCAAATACATCCATTTTAAATTTGATTCTTGTGCTTTGGGTGCTATATTTAAGAAACCATTGCTTAATCCAAGGTCAGAAAGATTTATCCCTATGTGTTCTTCTAAGAGTTTTAGTTTTAGCTCTTATTTAGGGTGTCATTTCATTTTGAGTTCATTTTTGTATATGGTGTGACGTAGGGTTCCAACTTAATTCTTTTTTCATGTGGCTATCCAGTTATCCAAGCACTATTTGTTGAAATGATTAGTCTTTCCCCGTTGGATGGTTGTGAGACCCTTGTCGAAAATCAGTAGACCATAGATGTGTGGGTTCATTTCTGGATTATTAGTTATATTCTACTGATATATATGTTTATTTTTATACCAATAGCATACAGTCTTGATTACTATAGCTTTGTAATAAGTTTTGAAATTGAGAAGTGTGAGTCCTCCAACACTGTGGTTCTTTTTCAAGATAGTTTTGACTATTCTGGACCCCTTTCATTTCCATATGGTTTTGGGGATCAGCTTGTCAATATCTTCTAAAATAAAGGCCATTGGATAAGGACTGTGTTGACTCTAGAGATCAATTTGGGAAATATTTCAATCTTAATGGTACTGTCTTCTAATCTATGAACTTGGGGTATCTTTTATAATATCCATACATACAAGATCGTTTTGCATGCAAATATGGATAGTTTTATTTCTCCTTTCCAATATGTATGTCATGTATTTCTTTTGTTTTGCCAAATCCCTGGCTGAAACATCCAGTAAAAGGTTGAGATGTTGAATAAAAGTTGCAGGAGAGGATATCCTTGCCTTGTTCCTGATCTTAAGAGGAAAGTGTTCAGTCTTTCACCGTTTAAGTATTATGCTGCCTATAGCTTTTTAAAAAGAATTTTTTTGTGGATGCCTTTTATCAGATTGAAGAAGTTCCCTTCTATTTTAAATTGTTGAGTTTTTTTTTCCTTTTCAGTCATGAAATGGTGTTGGATTTCTCAAATGCTTTTGCTGAATCTGTTGAGATGACCATGTGGTTTTTGTTCTTTATTCTATCAACATGGTGTATTATCTTGGTAGATTTTTATACATTAAAACAATCTTACATACCTAGGCTAAATTCCACTTGGTATATCCTTTTTATGTTTTTGGATTCAGTTTCCTAGTATTTTGAGAATTTTTGTGTCTCTACTCATAAGGGATATTGGTCTGTAGTTTTCTTTTCTTGTGATGTTTTGCATGTCATGTGATATTTCGGAAGTGTCAGGGTAATACTGGACCCGAAGAACAAATTGGGAAATATTTCCTTCTCCTTTGTTTTTTGGAAGAGTCTGTGAAGGTCTGGGACACTTTTTTAAACGTTTGAAAAAATTCACCACTGAAGCTATTCAGTGGTCCAGAGCTTGGCTTTGAGGACTGTTTTTTTTTTTTTATTACTAATTTGATATCTTCACTTGTTACAGATTTATTCACTATTCTGTTTCTTCTTATTTTGGTAGTTTCTGTTTCTCTAGAGAACCCTAACTAATACAAAAGGGATTATAGCAGAATGTCGTGAACCACTGTATAGCAACAAATTAGATAACCTAGTTGAAATGGAAAAACCTGAAAACAAAACAAAACAAAACAGAAACTACCAACAGGGAACGCTCGCAAATATAAAATTTATAAAAGTGTCTCACATGACCGCGGGAATGCCTAGTCCAAAATCCGCAGGGTAGGCTGTGAAGCCAGTGATTCCGATGGAGAGTCTGGACGAACTCCACAGGAGAGGCTTGCCAGCCGAAACAGGAAGAGAGCCCATCTCTTCTGAATCCTTAAAAGGCTTCGAGTGATTAGATTAAGCATCACTCATTGCAGAAGACACTCCCCTTGGCTGATTACAAATGGAATCAGCTGTGGATGTAGCTGACATGATCATGATCTAATTCTATGAAATGTCCTCATTGCAACAGACAGGCCAGCACTTGCCCAACCAGACAAACAGGTACCACCACTTGGCCAAGTTGACACATGAACCTAACCATGACACCTTTAATTTCTGTAATATCAATAATAGCCCCTCTGTCATTGCTAATTTTAGTAACTTGAATCTTCTCTCCTTTTTTTCTTGCTCAGACTAGCTAAAAGTTAGTCAATTTTGTTAATCTTTTCAAAGAACCAGCTTTTGGTTTTGTTGATTTTTTTTCTATTGTTTTTCTATTCTCCATGTTATTGATTCCCATGCTAATCTTGTTATTTTCTTTCTCCTGCTTACTCTGGGTTCTGTTTGCTCTTCTTCCAATGTCTTAATTTGGAATGTTAGGTTATTGATTTGAGATCCGTTTCAAGATAGGAATTTTTTTTTTTGTATGCTTTATGGCGGGGGTCACATTTCATTCTTTTTCCATTTGAATATCCCATTATTGCAGCACCATTTGTTGAATTTTTATTTGTTAGTTTGCTTGTTTATTTGTTTTTAGGAAGTGTATAGGCCTGGAATCAAACTTGGGTCTCCCACATGGCAGGTGAATTCTACCACTGAACTGCCCTTGCACCCCCTCAAGACAGAAATGTATAGTTATAAATTTCCCTTTAATTTCTGCTCTCTCTGTATCCAAAAAGCTTTGGTATGTTGTGTCTTCATTTTCATTCCTCTCAAAATATTTTCTCATTTCCTCTATGATTTCTTCATTGGTTATTTAGGAGCATGCTTTAAAAATATCCACATATTTGTGAATTCCCTAAATTTCTTTCTCTTACTGATTTCTAGATAATTGCATTGTGGTTGGAGAATATACCTTGCATGAATTCAGTTCTTCTAAATTTATTTAGGCTTGTTTTATGGGCTGCCATATTGTCTTTCATGGAGAATATTTCCTGAGTAAATACTCCTTGGATCTCTGCAAGCCTTTGGTTAATTTCCAGCATTATGAGGAAGTTGATTCTGTAATTTTTGCCAGTCTTCTCATTGCTTTTATGGAGTAAAGGGCTGTTGGAAGTCCTTAATCCATCATTTTTACTGACATTCTCTTAAAGAGATGTTTATTTAATTTGTGCCAGTCATAAACACTCAGAACTTCTGGGGGAAAGTTTAGAGACATTATTTTGGACACCTGGCAAGGGGGAAGGGTGGAAAATCTTTATTATTTTTTTTGCATGGGCAAGTACCAGGAATCGAACCCGGGTCTCCGGCATAGCAGGCGAGAACTCTACCTGCTGAGCCACCATGACCCGCCCGAAAATCCTTATTTTTAACGTTGGATTTTTTTTTTATTCTGAGTGACCTAGTACATAAGGAAGTGGTTGAGAAAACAGAAATGGGATGAAATGAAAAACTGGTCAAAATTTTATATTCGATATTTATTGATTTATCTTTTTTTTCACCATGAGGCACTTGCAATTTTTAAGATGCCAGTGCTCTTCCACTTAGCCTTGATGTCTTTAATCCGATGTTTCTAGAGCCTCTCGGGCCATGGCAGTCAGGCTGTGTGTCTGGGTCCAGCACAGGCAGAAGGAGAACTGGGACCCTCATGCTCCAAGCCTCACCTTGCAAGCAGAACTTTTCTCCCCTTTCCCAGGAACTTACTGTTTTATTCATAAAAGAGCTTGAAAACCAGTGTGTCTTGGCTCTCTGAGGCCCTTGTGGCAGTTGCCTTCATACTTTTTAAGCTGACACCTACTGGGTAAAACGGGGGTGAGCAGATGTCTCTGGTAGAGAGGGTGTGGGGGCCCACAGGACTATCCCCCTAGCCCCTCCCCACTGCTGCAGCTTCAGGGGGCCTTCAGGGAAACCCTTTGAGTTCTCTAATCCTATTGCCCTGAATTTTTTTTTAATTAAAAAAATTTTTTAAACATAACAACATAGAAATATGGACATTCTTACCATATGATCCTTCCATTCTTGGTATATAATCAATAACTCATACTATCATCACATAGTTGTATATTCATCATCATGGTCATTTCTTAGAACATTTGCATCAATTCAGAAAAAGAAATAAAAAGAAAAAAGAAAAAACTCATATGTACCATACCCCTTACCCCTTCGTCTCATTGATTGCTAGTATTTCCATCTACCCAATGTATTTTAGCCTTTGTTTCCCCTATTTTTTTCTATACCTGTTACCACTCCCTTTCATTGATCACTAGCATTTCAGTCTACTACATTTATTTTAACATTTGTTCCCCCTATTATTTATTTATTTTTAATCCATATGTTTTACTCATCTACTCATATCTATGGAATAGACTCATATCTACTCCATACTGTAGATAAAAGGAGCATCAGACACAAGGTTTTCACAATCACATAGTCACACTGTGAAAGCTATATCATTATATAATCATCTTTAAGAAATATGGCTACTGGAACACAGCTCTACATTTTCAGGCACTTCCCTTCAGCCTCTGCACTACATCTTGAACAACAAGATGACATCTACTTGAATAACCTCTAGGATAACCTCTCGACTCTGTTTGGAATTTCTCAGCCATTGACACTTGGTCTCATTTCACTCTTTCCCCTTTTGGTCCAGAAGTTTTTCTCAATCCCTTGATGCTGAGTCTCAGCTATGCTTAGGATTTCTGTCCCACGTTGCAAGGAAAGTTTACACCCCTGGGAGTCATGTCCCATGTTCAGGAGGGAGGACAGTGAGTTTGCTTGTCGTGTTGGCTGAGAGAGAGAGAGGCCACATATGAGTTACAAAAGAGGTTCTCTGGGGATGACTCTTAGGTCTAATTTTAAGTAGACTTAGCCTATCCTTTGTGTGGATAAGTTTCATATGAACAATCCCCAAGATTGAGGGGTGGGCCTATTGCTTTGGTTGTCCCTACTCTTTGTGAGACTATGATGCCATGGATTTTTTTGCAGCAGTCTTTAGCTTGAGATTGTCTTCTCTCAAGGAAAGGTCCTTTCTTATCTGAGTGACCTCTGCATTGGGCTTGCTCGGTCCAGGAGAGCACAAGAGCTGACTCTTCCAGATAGGACTGAACCTCTGCCTGTCCTGTGTGAGGGAGGGGCAGGCACCCCGGGTGTCTCCTCATGGAGCAGCAGAGTGGTGACTCCAGCCAGGGTCTCAGTGTCTGCAGGGAGCGGTCCTGTTCAGCAGTTTGTGGTCCAGCACAATGACTGGTCGAGAAGAAAGGAATCCTCCGTATAGAACAAAAATAGAATCACATTATAGAATGTGCATATCTGTACTTAAAATTACGTAGAATTTTTATTTTAAGTCTGTATTCCTTGTCACTTGGATATTGGTGTGTCCTTGGGACTTGGGAGGGAAATGAAGACAGAGGCCCCACCTGAGCAAGGCCTTCTCTCACTTGGCTGTGGTCTTAGTTACTCCCTCCTATAGTCTGACAGATGTAGATATTGTGTTCAAACCTCAGTTTTCTTCAAGGGCAAGCTCTGAAGTGATGCCTCAGGGTGCCTACAAGGAGAGAAGAGAATCCACCCCTCCCCCCACCTGCTGGGAAGATGCTCTGTAACTGTTTCATGTCCATTCACATATGGGTTAGTGTTATTTTAAGCATTTCAATATAACTAATTACTGTGTTCTCATTAAATTCAATGGAATGGCCCAAGCTCTGACAAACCCTTCACAAATTCTTCTCACGTCCAATCACTCATATGCTTAGAACAGCCTTGGAGCAGAGTTTGAATTGGCATTTCTATTTTACTGATGGGGAAACTGAGGCTCATATTCTGTAGCCAGGTTGGGGAGCTTCCTCTTGGAGCTTGGGGGAGATGTTTTTGATCTGCACCAAGGGAAGACTGAGGAGCAACAGTATACATTTATTAAGCACCTACTATATGCCAACCTATGTGGTAGACATATTTCTTCTCAAAAACTCACAGCCTAGCATAAGAGACTCCCATGTACAAATTCTTACTATTTGGGGAGTAAGTGTTCTGATAGAGGCTTTTTTTTTTATCTTGCATGGGCAGGCACCAGGAATCGAACCCGGGTTTCCAGCATGGCAGGCAAGAACTTTGCCTGCTGAACCACCATGCCCTGCCCGCCGATAGAGTTTTGTATAAAATACTTAAAGAAAGAATGAATCCCTTTGGAGAAGGGAGGGTATTTGGAAAGGCCTTATGAAAGAAATGGCATTTGGTTTGGGTCTTGATTTGGGAAAAATGGAGAGGCAAAGAAGGTGGGGAACAGCATTGAAGCAGAGGGAACAGCATTGAGAAAAGGCAAGGTCATTGTGTACCTAAGTTATGCATGTGCTTTGATGCGGCCACAGCCTGGTATTCTTGTGGGTGATGAGGAAAATTGAGGCTAGAAAGATAAAATGGGGTAAGAGCTAAATGAGAATTCAATCATTTAAATTCAGAACGGAAGTAGTGGCAGATAGAGAAAGGAGGCAGGGCAAAGGTTCATACTGAATAAATAGTGAACAATTACAAAGTGAAGTCCATGCAAGGCTACTACAGTGTAGAGGAAAGAGCACTGGACTGGGAGTCCTGATCCAGCTTTGCCTCTTGCCAGTGTGGTCTTAAGCAAGTTCTTGCCTAGTTGCTCAGCTTCTCCTTTTGTAAAATGGGACTAATTATGCTGAGTTGAGGAGTATTGTGATGGTGAAATGAGAGAGGAAGAGAAAGTGCTTTCTAAGCTGTAAAGGGCTGTGCACTCCTAAGTGTACTTCTTTTTGTAGTTGCCTCATGAAATGGAAAGTTATGGCTGGACCAGTGTTGCCTTAGGGATGGGAGAATGGAAATTATCAAGCTCAGGTGCTGCCTGATTGCTAATTAATGTACTGTGTGGCAACAGAAAAAGAAAAAAAAAAAAAAAGGAAAAACCTCCAAAAAACAGAGAGAAGGTGTGATAATTCAGGGCCCATGATTTTAGTTCCTCATTTTATGCCTTCTTGAAGAATTATGATCTAAACTCTGGAGCCTGTCATTCAAATCCAACAAAGCCATTCTGCACTCAATTAATTTAATATGAAAGATATAGTGGGCTATTAATCTGCCAGGGAGCAGCAGTTTTTGATAAAACACCTAAATTAAATTTTCCAAGTTAGGCAAAAAAAATGGTGTTGTTCCCTTTAGTATCACTTGAATACAGAGTTAACTATTCATTTCTGAGAAGCTCTGAGTATATCGGGCACAGAAATTCATTTAATAGTTTGTCAACTGTGATCTTGTAAGAGTGGAGTTGGGGCCCATTAAATTCACCAGAGTTTTAGACATGCGCTAGTGTGACTTGGTAAATAATATTACTTACAAAATTGGACATTTATTGTTGTTGTTGCTATTTGATTAGAAGTATAAATAGAAGCTCCTTAAATTGTGTAATTTCTGCTGTGGCCTCTAACCCCAATCTGTGATTGAGTCGTCTCAGCCCTTCCTGGGTTGTTGTCAGAGCCGAGTGAGATACTGTAAGCTCAGGCCCAGTACTGAGTTGAGTTATGTTAGTTCCGTTCCCTTCCCTTTTAGAAAAGAGTCTACATTTAACATCAGCTTTTATAGGAAGAACCCACCGAGGCTCATGGGGATGGGATCTGGCCTGCATGTGGGGTGGGACAGAGCAGAATTTGGGGCTGGAAGGAAAGCTAAAGGATAACCCAAAGGGAGGATTTTTTTTGTTTTTTTACCCACCGATGGGATAGGGAAATTGTGCAGTTTCTCCTTGGAAGTAACCAGTTTTAACTGTTCCAGAACTCCAGGTACAAACGATGCCACCTATTTTTGGTTCCATAACTTAGAGCAGTGCCAGCCTGAGCCTCCACATGCCAAATTAGTGTCCTGTTGAGGGTTCTCCTTCTCTTTTGAATTGCTCAAGAGTCCCTGGGGGATTATTTTGTTCCTAAGCGGAGTTGTTGCAACGAACGCACAAGTCGTGGGGAGTGTGCGCCTCTTTACGGAGCTCCTGCGGTGGCAAGTGGCTGCCACATGGGGTCACTGTTGGCAGTCATCAGGAATTCACAACTGTGCAAGGCTTCTGAGCTCAGAAATCTTGCGGTTGAGAGCCCTTGCAAACCTCAGATCAGGTTTGGCCGTGGGTTGTTTTCTTTGAGGTTCATCTCTCAGGATTCATTTTTTGAGTGCCGAACCCAGCTATTTTCCCAGCAGGCTGAGTCACAAGAGGCCTTTGTGTATATACCCCTTGAAACCTAAATCACCCATTTCTCTCACCCAAGGGTCAGGAAGCACCCCTCTTTCACAAAAGTTTTCATTTTTTTACATTTCTCTGACAAGAATCCCTAGGTGCCTCCAGAAGGCTCCACTTAATCCCCTACCTCAACCCTACTTCCCCATCTCCCTTTTGGGAGAAATAACGAACTTTGTGCCTTAATGGGATGGACCTCTTTTTTTTTTTTAAATCAATGTAATTTTCAGTTTTATTTTAATAGTATTCAGTAAGCCTCAATTTTCTGATAAATTCTGTTCAGAATAGTTGTTTGTACAGCAAACACTTACAAAGCTTCACCTATGATTTCTGGAATAAATACTATTGAGATATTGCCTCCAAAGGATTTAGAGATAAAACAAGGTATTTTTCACATATGACATGACCAGTGAAACAAAGCAAGTAAACAATAATATATTATAACTATATGTAAAATGCTTTGAATGATAATAGGAAATAAGGAAGAAGTTGATATGGGGTAAGATTCATCAAAGAGAATTTGCTAAAGGAAGTAAATATTTAACTGGATTTTTTTTCTTTTTTTGTGAAAAATAATATATATACAGAAAAGCAGTAAATTTCAAAGCACATTGCAACAATTAATTGTAGAACTGATTTCTGAGTTTGGTATGGGTTACAGTTACACAATTTTAGGTTTTTACTTCTAGCTGCTCTAAGATACTAGAGACTGAAAGAAATATCATATAATGATTCAGCAATCATACTCATTTGTTATGTCCTATCTTCTCTATATAACCCCACCATCACCTTTGATGTTTTTACCATTTTTTAGAGTTGTTTGGGCTATGCCTATTCTAATTTTTTTCATGTTGGAAGGGGCTGTCGATGATAAGGGATAGGGGGATGGAACTAGCTGATGTTCTAGAGAGGCTGGGCCCTCTGCATTTCAGGACTTATCTGGGAGATGGACCCTTTTTGAAGATGACTAAGGTGGCATTCTAGCCCCCTTATCACATGAGAAACACAAAACAACAACAACCACAGATAATATTTAATAAGCCTCTACCACATGCCAAGGACTGTCTAAGCGCTTTCTTTATCTTCTTTAATCTCAAAGCAACCCTTTGAGGCCCCCTTTTACAGATGAGGAAATGAAGTACAGATAAGTTAATTAAAGTTGCCCACAGTCACATAGAGAAGGATATGGAGCAGAATTTAAACACATCTAAACACATAGGCAATTTAAATCTTTATTGGGAAGTCTCATGTACATAGGATTATTCACTAATTTTCAGGTTTATTTCACTTGGTCACCCAAGAGGCAATTACAGGTCACTGTTGTTTTGAAGCTCTTGGTTTCCCTGTAGGATGTAACTGGCTCATCTGAAGTCCATAAAGCAATGATCCATTTTGCATGGGGAGGGGAGGGAAGAGGGCTGGGGTCCAGGGAACCATGGGCCAGTTCACCAGAGAGGGAGCCCATGAACCAGTGGTGGTAATGATCTTCCAGAACCAACGGCTTACTGGACCTTTCTCCCTGGAATCCCATGGACTGCTACCTCAACATGGCTGAAACTCAATCCTTTTCTTCCTCTCAACTTGCTTCCTTCCAGTGGGCTGTTAAAGGCAGAAATTTGGCTGTCTTTTTGCTCTCCCTTTTGCTCACTACTAATCAAAAAAACTTGCCATTTGTAAGGGTTCTATCTCAATAGTCTTTTAATTTACCCTCTCCGCCCATTCTGCTGATACTATCTTACCTTAGACCCTCATTGCTCTTTGCCTAGATTTTTGTTTTCCAAGTTTTCATGTTTGTTCCCATTAGACTCATTCCCAAAGTTGTAGCTCAATCAATCATTAAAAAATTCAAATAGCATCCTGTTCTACTGCTTAAAACCTCTTAGTGGCTTCCCATTATCCCTCTGCAAAACATTAAAATTCATCAGCTAGTATTTATTGGTTTCCTAAATGGCTTTTTCTTTTTCCTCAGTCTCACTTGAGCTCTTGCCCCTTCCATTGGAGGGCTTCCCTCCAGCCATGCTGACCCATTCCAAGAGGGATACTAGAGTTCCCTCTTGCCTCTGGACCTCCGACATTGAACTTTCTACAGCACCTTGTCCTTGGTCTGTCTTCTTCTCTTGGTTGAATCCTGCATGTCCGCTGGCCCCATCTTAAATGTTACTCCTCCAGGAGCAGTTCCCTGCCTGGATTAGGTACACCTCCTCTGGTGCCCCATAGCACCCTGTGGTACACCCACCACAGCTCCTTTCACTATTTATTGGGGTGTTTCTCCAGTAAGCTGTCTGGGGACAGTGATATCCACATCCCCCAGTGCCAGATTTGACTCCAGGAAAGAAGGTGGTCTGCCTGGGCTAAGGCAGTTACTAGTCTAGCGTAATTAGAAAAACAAGGCCAGCTTCAAGAGGTCTCTACAAAAAGATTGGAATTCAGAGGCAGAGAAGGGGCTGACAAAATGCACCCAGATGACAAAATAATTAAGGTCTTAATTCAGAACCTTATTTGCAATAGGTTTTGTTCCTTCTCTCAGCATTTTCCCAGCTCTCCTTTTGTGTTTTAGAACAGCAACACACAGATGGCTTTTCAGGGTCACTTGACTGAGTTGCAGCCCTGCTTGGAGAAGCAAAGAAAGATGAAGGCTGGAGAGCCTTGGCGCTTGGCTGCTTGGCGTTTCAATCTGTAGAGTGACAGGGTTTTCAAAGGATCCTTTCCCCCTCCCCCCAACACACCCACCTACCAGCTCTCAAAGTTACAGGTATCAAAGGAAAAACTGCACCAGTGTTAACCAGGCAAGCATGACTTTATTCAGGGGCTGCTACAGCAGGGGGCAGTGAATAAAACTCAACTCCCTTGAAACAAAGGACATCATTTTATTTTAGGAGGCAAAAAAAAAAAATACCAGACAATGGGTTGCCCTTAAACAATGGGAATTTATTTGTTCAGGGTTTTTTAAAAAATTTTTTTATTAAAAAAAATTTCTTTTAACACATGATCGTTCCGTTCTACATATATAATCAGTAATTCACAATATCATCACATAGTTGCATATTCATCATTGTGATCATTTCTTAGAACATTTGCATCAATTCAGAAAAAGAAATAAAAAGACAACAGAAAAAGAAATAAATGAAAACAGAAAAAAAAACTAAATAAAAAATTTATACATACCATACCCCTTACCCTTCCCTTTCATTGATCACTAGCATTTCAATCTAAATTTATTTTAACATTTGTTCCCCCTATTATTTATTTTTGTTCCATATGTCCTACTCATTTTTGACAAGGTAGATAAAAGGAGCATCAGACACAAGGTTTTCACAATCACACAGTCACATTGTGAAAGCTATATCATTTTACAATTATCTTCAAGAAACATGGCTACTGGAACGCAGCTCTACATTTTCAGGCAGTTCCCTCCATCCTCTCCATTACTTCTTGAATAACAAGGTGATATCTACTTAATACGTAAGAATAACCTCCAGGATAACCTCTAGACTCTGTTTGGAATCTCTCAGCCATTGACACTTTGTCTCATTTCACTCTTCCCCTTTTGGTTGAGAAGGTTTTCTCAATCTCTTGATGCTAAGTCTCAGCTCATTCTAGGGTTTTTCTCAATCCCTTGATGCTGAGTCTCAGCTCATTCTAGGATTTCTGTCCCACGTTGCCAGGAAGGTCCACACCCCTGGGAGTCATGTCCCACGTAGACAGGGCGAGGGTGGTAAGTTTGCTTGTTGTGTTGGCTGGAGAGAGAGGATTGGCTCAGGGTTTTGAGGTGGCCAAGAAAAGTTCAAAATTGAGGTGTCAGCAAGGCAATGCTTTCTTCCCTAAGACTGTGGCACTTTGGGGGCTGGCTGCTGGTGGTCCTAGGTCTTTGGCTTTTCTTTCACATGGCAGTGCACCCGGCAAACTCTCCTGGCTTCTCTCTCCATCTGACTTTCACTCTGCTGATAAAGGGTTCCAGTCACCTGGATCAAAGCCCAGCCAGGCTCAGTGGAGTACTGAAGTACCATCTTGACTTTATTTACAGTGGGTCTGCACCCACCAGGAGGTGGACCGAGACCAAGAACATGTCCAAACTGGGGTTCACAATTCAATCTGCTACAGACAGTAAGCTTTTTAAGAGCTGGATGTGGTTTTTGGGAAAACGTCTGGATGATAGTTGGGGGAGGGGGAAGGCAGTTAGTCATGGGGGTGGGCGAGCAATTTACTGGGTTGCAATTAGGATGGTTTGGTTCCACAGATATGGGTGAGGGATTTACTGAGTTTGCATTGGGACCACTTGGTTAGAAATGTTTTCCTTTGTGGCAATTGGGCCATCTGGAATCTGTAAGAGCCTGGAGAGGAGATGGGAGATAAGGACCTGCCTAGTCAGGAGCTCCTCAGGTGTCTGGTAGAGAGGAGAGGAGGGGGAGGTTGGGGGCAAGTGTGATATTTAGAATACTTATGGTCTGAAGTCCTCTGTCTTCCTTTTATTCCTTGCGGTCCCAGAGCTTCAAGATTGGTTTCAGGGTGGTTAGGATTGGGAAGGGAGTGGGTAGGAGTGCACACTTGGTCAAGAGTAAGAAAAACAGACTTTGAAAGAAGAAAAAACCAGAAACCAAAAATGAAAGGACACCAGAATTGGGGCACAGGTATTTCCAAAAATTCACCCTATGGTAGCAGAAAGAATGGTTCCTGTTCTGGGTTTGATGCCAGAGAGCCCCTGGGAGTTCTCGGAGAGGTCAAGACCCCAACCAGGGGATGGTGCTGTGAGGGTTCTTGCCTCAGCCACAAGAAAGAATTCAAGGACTAGTCAGCTTGTACAGCCACTATGCCTAATGCGTTAGTGAAAGTACATATTTCATGGAGGTAAGTGTGGGTGTTCCCCAAAGGAGGAAGAGAAGCCCTCTGAGGTAAGGATTCTTGCATTATAACGACTTGGAGGGGCCCTTCCTCCTCTGGTTATGCAAATAAGGGATTGATGAGCTGAACTTTTCATTGGTTCTTTTCAAAGACCCGAGTGAGGCCTAAGTGTGCATGTGCCAAAAGGAACTTCTTGTTATGGGTCTTAGGGTCACTTCCCTCTTCCTCCTTCCCTAGGTAACTGTTTCAGTTTGACTGCTGACCCAGCAGGGCATGTCACTGTTCTTTGGGCTTTGCTTTCTGTATGAACAGCATGAGGAGGTCGCACGCTTGGCCTTTAATTGCTCTCATGGTGTTTGGTAGGAAAGAGCAGAGGCTCTGGTGTCAGATACACCTGGATTTAATCGCAAGAAGTCTTAGAGGTAGGGTCCATATGGTAGAAAGAGCTGCAGGGAAGTTTAGCACCAGGCACTCCTGGGTTTGAATCCTGGTTCTGCTCCTCATTAACTATTTAACTTTGGGCAAGCTGCTTAACTTCCCAGGAGCCAGGTTTTCTCACCTATCAAGTGGAAATGATGATCCCCCAACCTTGGTGGTTGAGAGAAGTACAGGTAAAGGTCCAGGGCTTGGAACAGAGCAAGCCCCCAGTAAATGGGGGTAGTGGGAATGATGAAAGTTTGGAGTTTCTGGACAGATGCCCTTGACGCTGTGCAGATGGGCACAGGATTTGAGAAGCTGCCAAGGGTAAGACATTCCCAAGAAGAAATATATATGGAAATGTAAATTTCCTTCCAAGGGTTGCTTGGTAATCCTGGAATGGAGCCACAGGAACAGCCTGATAACCCTCCATTGTCATGAGTGTCTTTACCGGACAGGGACAGGTTCCCCTAGGGCTGCTGGCTAGGTCTCGACCTGCTCTGCCCTTCCAGGGTTCTGGGTCTTAATGGAGCCCACGTTGGGCCTGGGTGGCGGGTTCCGGGTGAGTCCTGGGCTCCTGGCCTGCGTCCCGGCCTGAGCTCAAGCAGTGCGAGGCCCGGACCGCAGGTCTGAGCTCAGGCGCTGTCTTGTTTTCCCCTTTCCAGTGCGCCGATCCAAGGCGGCCGATGAGGAGAGGAGCCGCAGCGCCCGGCGCGCCCGGGACGAATACCGGCGCCACTCGCTCCGCGCCATTCAGAAAGGCACGGTCGCGGGCCTCAGCTCCATGTTCCAGGAACTCGGCCAGAGCCACGAGCAGGAGCAGAGACTCCGCCATCACCTCCCAGGTCCCGGCCCGCCGCTGCCCCTCGCGGTCAGGTCGGTTGCAGACTGCGTGGGTGGGGGCGGGAGGAAGTTTGTGGGGCACCGGGGTTCCAGCTCTCTGCCCCTGACTTGCTGTGAAATTTGGGCTTGTCATTTCCTTCAGTTTCCCAGTAATAGGGAGGGAGATGGAAAGGAAGGGTGGGGGTTGGGGATTTCTAATAACCCTGGAATACAGGGAGTCTTGACTTTTTCAAGGTCAAGGATTCCTTTGAGAATGAGAAGAAAGCAGTGCACCCTCTTTTCCCACCCCCAAATGTGCATCTGCAAACACGATTGTTTGCATGCGATTTCAGTCCCTTAAAGGTCCATGGACCCCAGGTTAAGAACAGGTGTCAGACCTCAAATGGGTTAAATCTGTCTCAGCAGCCTGCCAATGAGGACTAACTGCATTTTGTAACCACAGGCTGTGCTGGTTCATGCCCGCTTCTACTCACTGGTTTGCAGAGGCGCTGAGGTTGTTTGCAGATTGAAAGCCCCAGAGGGGCTTGGCAAGGACACTGTCACCTTCCCCCCACCCCCTCAAGCCACCAAGAAAGGGCGGTTGCCTGCACCTTAGGGCAGCCACGAGGTTGGCTCCTCTCCTCTTGGGTCCCCTTCACCCCCACATCTCCATCCTTGCTGGGTAGTCGTTGCCCCTGGGGAAGACCTAGAGGCTGGCTGGGGGGCTCCTTCAGCCACAGTTAATATGCAGAAGAGTCAGTCTACCTGCAGATGATGGAGGGTTGTCTGAGTTTTGCTTTAATTGGAATTTGGGATTATTCATAACCCCTTTCTCCCTCTCCCTGTGGTCTCAGAAGAGCCGACCTTCATTTCCTTTCTTTCTCCCTCTCTTCCTTTCTTCCTTCTTCATTTATGTGATTCCCCAACCAGAATGTTTAAAGAGTTATGCACAGAAAAGTCCAACTCCTAGCCTTGTCCTCTTTCTCCCCCGGTCACTCTCCCCCAGAGATCACTGCTCTTTTTCGTTTCCTGTGTATCCTCACAGTTTCTTTTTGCAATTACAAAGGTGAGAACTCTTATTAGGGCTCCTTTTTCATTTATTCATAAAAGATTGCATATTATATACAGGGTTCTGCACTTTGATTTTTTTCCATTTAGCTATATTTTGGCAGCCTTTTTGTATTAATTATTGGTTTGTTAGTTTTTTTTTTATTTCAGATGCATAAGTATTCCACTGCACAAATGAGGCATAATTTATTTAACCAAAAGTCTATTAATGGACCTTTTTTTTTTCCCCCAATTCTTTGCCAATCACCCACAGTAGTGGTCTTATGGGCTTACTCCTTAGAAATTCATGGTATAGATGTGCAGCTGTTAGCTGCAAGAGAAACTTCCCAAAGTGGGTTCACTGGGTCAAAAACCCCGTGCATTTCCAGCTTTGAGAGTTATTGCCTGCTTGTCCTCTACAAGGAGGGTATGAATTAACACTCTCATTCTTTAGCCTTCATGACACCATGTTTATCAACTTTGTTTGCTGGGAGAAATAACATGTCAGGGCCAGTTTAATTTTGCAAATCTATTTATGAGTGTGATCAAGTACTCTGTGTATGTTTAAGGGTCACTGCATTTCTTTATCTGTCTGTTCATTTCCCTGCCCTTTTCTGACTGCCTTACTGGCCTTTTTTAAAAAATTATTTTTATTAATAAAATTTAACATACAAATATTCTTTTTCTAAATACAATGTACAAACATTCTTAATACACAAATGTTCCATACATGGTGTATAATCAGTAGCTCACAATATCATCACATAGTTATGTATTCATCACCATGATCATTTTTTTGAATATTTGCATCACTTCAGAAAAAAGAAAAAAGAAAAAACTCACACATACCATACCCATTATCCTTCTCTCTCATTGACCACTAGCATTTCTATCTACCCAATTTATTTTAACCTTTGTTCCCCCTATTATTTGTTTATTTTTTATCCATAACTTTTTACTCATCTGTCCATACCCTAGATAAGAGAAACATCAGACACAAAGTTTTCACATTCACAGTCACATTGTAAAAGCTATATCATTATACGATCATCTTCAAGAAACAAGGCTACTGGAACAAAGCTCTATAGTTTCAGGTACTTCCCTCCAGCCACTCCAATACACCATAAACTAAAAAGGGATATCTATATAATGCGTAAGAATAACCTCCAGGATAACCTCTTGACTCTACTTGAAATCTCTCAGCCACTGAAACTTTATTTTGTCTCATTTCTCCCTTCCCCCTTTGGGTCAAGAAGGCTTTTCTCAATCCCTTGATGCTGGGTCCTGTCTCATCCCAGGATTTCTCTCCCATGTTGCCAGGGAGATTTACACCCTTGAGAGTCATATCCCATGTAGGAGGGGAAGACTGTGTGTTCACTTGCCATGTCGGCTTAGAGAGAGAGGCCACATCGAAGCAACAAAAGAGGTTCTCTGGGGGTAACTCTTAAGCCTAATTTTAAATAGGCATAGCCTATCCTTTGCAGGAATAAGTTTCATAGGGGCAAACCTCAATATCAAGGGCTTGGCCTATTGATTTGGTTGTCCCCACTGCTTGTGAAAATACCAGAAATTCTCCAAATGGGGAAGTTGAATATTTCCCCCTTTCTCCCAAGGGGACTTTGCAAATACGTCTTTCTTCACTGTCCAGATCATTCTGGGATTTATCAAGACATTACACTAGCCTGAACAGACCAACACAGTCTCATTCCCTATTCAAGATTCCATGTACTTATGGTGTTCAGCTAAACTGTTACTGGTCTTTTTTAAAAAATAGATGTCTCAGAGCTCCTTAAATAATAAGGAAGAGAATCCCTTTGTCTGTGATAAAAGTTTTTCCTCAATATACCATTTATCTTCTGACTACTGTGATAGAAAAATGCTATTACCTGCAGACATTCTTGCCTTTTATGAGGTCAGACATTTCTTTTATTTTCTGGATTTGGGGACAAGATTAGAAAGGCCCCCCCACCTCTGTGCTTTGGTTAGGAAGCCTATAATCTGCTCCTTTAGCCAAATGGTGACACTACATAGACCAGGGTGCAGGCTGGCCCCTAGCTGGTGATATGTAGTTATTAGTAGCCGTGGCTTCCACACTAAGCCACTGAGCTGGACAAGAGGACATGGGCTGGATGGGAGCAGCAGACCCAGGCAGGGGAAAAAGCTGCACATCAGTCTCCCTCTTGTAGCTGGCCTCTGGGAAGGACCCCATGGCTTTTCCACTCCCAGGTCTGCAGTGATGGCACTGGCCAGCGAATGCCTTGTCTGGTTGTGCTGAGGGGTGGAAGCACACTGCTGATGGTAGGGGAGTTCTGAGGTACAGGGACAAGCAGTTGGCCAAGGCAGTCCCTCGGAGCACCTCGTTCTAGCATTTATATGCTGGGGGTCAGATACTCTGCTTGATAACCAAATGACAAGAGTGAATGAATATCCTTTGTTGTTATTTATAATCTTCCATTGCCTTTGAAGGAGAACACGTCCTAGAAACTAGAGGATTTGTTTTTTCTCCTAAGCAGTTATTTATTAGGGAATAGCAAGTGTGGAGAGAAAAGCTGGGGCAGGGCAGCATGGGGTACTTAATAAAAGGGAAGGCATCTGCTGTTACTGAGAAGGGGGAAGTCCTGAAGGATGGATGCAGTTGAGAACAAAGCTGGCCACAGGGGGCAAAGGAAAGCCTAGGGAGGCAGCAGAGAGAAGAAACCCGACTGATGATGGTTTTTTAAAACTGTAATTTTATAGCTATATATTCATGTACCGTAGTATCCATCCAAAGTATATAATCAGTGGTTCACAATATGTAACATAGTTGTATATTCTTTGCCATGATCATTTTAGAACATTTGCATCACTCCAGAAAAAAGAAATAAAAAGAAAAAGTAAAATCCCAAACATCCCATACCCCTTACCCTTCCCTCTTACTGATCACTTCATTAGTGTTGTACTCTACCCAATTTTAAGACTTACAATAAAAGTAGGTTAACTAAGACACTGTAGTATTGTCATATATATATACCTATATCTCAGTGGAACAGAACGAAACATCTTGAAGTAGATCCATACAAACATGGGCAACTGACTTTTTTTGTTTGCAATATTGTTGTACAATCATTATCAAAGATCGAGTCCACTGGATTACAGTTCAACAGTTCAGGTATCTTCTTATGGCTATTCTAAAACAGTAGACACTAAAAAGAAATAATTATATGATAAGTCAGTAGTCACAGCCATTTGTTAAATCTTAATTTCTCAGTTATTACCTCCTCCCTCTCATTTGATCTTTCTCTCAATATTCAGGGATATCTGGACAATGACCATTCTAACTTCTTTTTGTTGGAAAGGGTAGAGGAATGAAACTGGTTGATGTTCTTGGAGAGAATGGTACCTCTGGGTTTCAGGGCTTATCTGGTATAGGAACAATCCGAAGGCCTTAAGTTTCTGAAAAAATAAACTTATTAAGAAAAACTTTTATAGACACTTAGAGCCCAGGGCACTCCCTAGGGTTTTAAAGAATACTGTTGGTTGGGGCTTGGCTAACTGTGGTCATTTGCAGTATCTGGCTAAAGCATACATAAAAGAAACCTCGAGAATGACCTCTCAACTCTATTTGAAATCTCTTAGCCACTACAACTTCATTTTGGTCCATTTCTTTCCCTACTTTTCATCATTCTCCATTGCATAATGCCAGGGCCAGACTCATCCCTGGGAATCATGTCCATGTGAAGGGGTGGGTAGTGAGTTTATTTGCAGAGTTGGCTTAGCGAGAGAGGCCACACCTGAGCAGCAAAAAAGAGACTCTCTGAGGGTGAGCCTTAGGCATAATTACATGTAGGCCTAGCTTTACCATCGTAGAAATAAATTTCATAAGAGCATGCCTCAAGATTGAGGTCCTGGCTTATTAAATTGGGAGGTCTAATGCCTGAGAGGATATCAAGAATTTCCCAAATAGAGAAATTTAATAGTCCTACTTTTTCCCCAGTTCCTCATGGGGACTTTGCAAATAGTTTTTTATTTTCTGCCCCAAATACTCTGGAATGTATCTGGCTGTTATATTAACCTATACAGAATAATAAGGTCTCATTCCCTATTCTAGTTTCCGTGTAATTATGTTGTTTAAATAAGTTGACCAGACACGTTAAATTAGTGTGCTGCAGAAAATTTAAATTTTGGGCCAAATAAACATCTTTTACCTTTGTCTCATATGGAAGTTGAAGTTTTAAATACAGACATCATCATCCTTTACCCTGTATTCTGATTTATCTTAGTCCTAACCAGATCCATTTCATCCATATCTCTAACTGGAGTCTGAACTCTTTTTCAGCTTCTTTAACAGTTGCTGTATGGAGTAATGCTGACTTTCATAGCTACAGAACTCTAACTCTGAGTCTCAGTTGTCACGCAGATACCCGATGTTCCAGGAAACTACCAGGCTATACACAAAGAGCACCACGTCTTGGAATTTAGAAATAACAGTTAAAAACTCAGGAATAGATGTGACTGCTATAAGAGCTTACAATCTAGGAAACTTTGCAATGCACCTTATTTGAAGATTCTGTACTCCTTAACCCTTGATTTTCCAATCTCTACCCACTTTCTATCCCCTGATAACCTATGCACTCAATTATCAGAGTTTGGTCATTATATTTAGTTTATATTAGTGATATCTATTTAATATGTAAAAATAACCTCCAGGATAACCTCTCAACTCTGTTTGGAATCTCTCAGCCATTGACACTTTATTTTTTCTCATTTTTCTCTTCCCCCTTTTGGTCAAGAAGGTTTTCTCAGTTCCCTGATGCTGAGAGATGCTTATTCTAGGATTTCTGTCCCATGTCACCAGGAAGGTCCACACCTCTGAAAGAGGGAGGGCAATGAGTTTGCTTGTTGTGTTGGCTTAGAGAGAGAGGTGTGCCCATTTTCTGTATGCATATAAGGACTATGTTCAAAGGCAAAAGGAATTAAAACCCTGGCTCACTTCTAAGAAAAAAACAAAAAAGTATCCACTAGTCATTACTGACAAATCTTCAAGCATTCTTCTATGTTACACTGTTAGTGTCTTCAATTCCTTACTGGAATTCCCTGTCCATAACCAACCAATATAGTTCTTTTCCTCCCATCTCTGTTTCCTTTGTCCTTATTCTTTTTATTTCCTCAGCGGTCATTCTCAGCCATTCCCAGAGCAGGTTAGGTTCTCCAAGTTCTACCTCAGTCCCTTGCTCTGATTCTGCCTCACAAAAGCCTAGGAGCTAGCTGACAGAGGCAGGCTTCCCTCAGAAGGCAAGGGAGGGGAGGCATAGAGAGGACACTACCAGAATTCTCTTTAGCAATGGGAATGGAGGGAAACAGATGACACTCACTTATTAATACTTATACTGCTGCTACATTAGGATCCTTCTTTAAACATAGATATTGGCCATCCTAGTGGGAAAATTTGCCTTTCCTTTCTCTCAGCCCTCCCCCATCCTCTTGTCCATTCCCACCTGTATGGCTTTCTTTCAAAGCAAGTGTTGACAGTTATCTTTTGTGAAAAATAATAACAGCTGGCACATAATAATCTACAAAGTGTCTTCAAGTACCCTGCCTCATTTAGTCCTCTCCACAGGCAAGAATTTGGGCCTCGTGGTGAACTTACTGAGGCTCTCCCCTCTTTGTCCTCTCCCTCCTTCCCTCTCCCACATTCCTTCTTTCTAATTGGCAGGGCTTGGGAGCGCCCGCTGCGTCCTGACTCCAGAGAAGTCATTGTCCGTTGGTTTAAGGAGGAGCAGCTGCCTCGCCGAGCTGGCTTCGAGAGGAACACCAAATCCATTGCCTCCTGGTTCCATGGTAGGACTGCTTTTCAGACCCTGCAATATATGATTTCCACATCTTTGCCTCCCTCTGGGGTTGAGGGAGAATGTCCTGAAGGACTTTGATAACCAGGAGAAGTAGTGGACTTTAGACCCTGTGCTGCCTCCACTCTGTCCCCATTCCCTACGACAAGTGGCCAGTCTCCCAGATCATGGCCATTGCCTGGTACAGAGTAAGTTCTGAATACACACGTGTTGATTAGATTATAGAATCACTGAAGGAAGGGATCAGAGTTATCCAAATGTAGAACATGACAGCTGGGAAACTCTTTGCAAGCCATCTACCCCAATCTCTTTTTAGAGATGAAAAAACTCAGACAGAGGAGGAAGTTTTCATTATGTTGCTAAGAGGTTTTTAAGGTCAAGATCAGGAATACATCTCAAAGGCTCTTGAACCCTATTCAGTGATTTGAACATGCAGAGGCCTCAAACAGGGAACAGGCTTGTGACTTCAGCAGAGACTTGCTTTAGGGAAATAGGAGTGGCTATCAGCCATCAAACCCTTCTACATCAGTTAGCTGTTGCTGCATGACAAATCATCCCAGAATGCAATAGTTTAAAACAAATATTTATTATTTGTTGATGACTTTATGAATCAGCTGGGTAGTTCTTCTGGTCCAGGCCAGGCTCAGATGATCTTGGAGGAACTTGTTCATGCATCTCTGGATAGCTGTCAGTTGGGGGCTTGCTGCTCTGTGATATCTTCAGCTGAGATATCCTTTCTCTGCTCTATATGGTCTTTCAGCTTCTAGCAGTCTAATCTGGCCCAGACTGACGAGTTTCTCTGGATAAGCTGTACCTTGGCCACGCTCCCTGAGCCTACCCTTCCATGCCAACAATGAGCTCCTGTTTGCCTGGGACTCCCCTTATTGGAATTAATTTCTTCTGCCATACTTAGCACCTAACTGACCTTTGCCTGCCTCTGTTTCCCTTTTGCCAGTCTCCTGGGGACTTGACTGGTCTCTACCTTGGCCTGTACTTCTCTTGCGTCCGTCCTGGCCATGGGAACTGCCCTCTCTGCTTCCTGGCCATCTTCCATGTTTATCAGCCCCATCCAGATGGAAAGATGAATCCATTGTCATAGTGGGAATTAGGGACTCTGTGATCTTGAGGTTTTGAAAGGTAGCTGGGTGAAAGGAGGCCCTTACAGTAAAGTTTTAGGTATGGCTTTTGGCTCTAGGAAAGGCAACTGGAGTGATCAGATGAAATCATGCATGGGCCGGCAAGGCCATATGAATCTTCATCTCACACTCCAGAGCCAAAAGAGCTTGCAAAATATGACACACAGGCAATAGCCACATTCCGCAGATGGAACATCTAAGATGTTGCACTGCTATGGCCCTGCCCAAGGTGATAAGCAGTGACCAGTGCAGGCTGCCAGTGCCCTAACTGGTCTGTTTTTCACTCTCTTCCTCTACAGCTCATCCTCTACAAAGTATCCCAAGAATTTTTCAACTATAAATCAGATCCTGTCACTTCTCTGAGCAAGACCTCACTGATTCCTTTTATACTTGCAGTGAACTTCAAGCTCTGTGCTGGGCCCCACGATGCCCCAGATGAGGGGCCTGACTCCCGCTCTAGCCTCATGCTATAATTCTCTCCTTATACATCTTGCTACCACTACTCTGACTTCTTTTATATTCCTCAAACAAACCATTCTCTTTTCTACCTCAGGATCTTTGCCTCTGGCAGGAGTGCTCTTTCCCCAGCTCTTTGCATGGCTGGTACATTCTCAGTTTTCATCTCCATATGACCTTATCAGAGAGGCCTTCCCTGAGCCCCTTACCTAAAGCAGCCTTCTCACTTTCTCTATCTCAATTCACACTCTCTATTTCTTTCAGAGCACTCACCCAATTTGTATTTTTCTTGTTAGTATATTTGCTTATTGCCTATTCTCTTTTCCCTGATGTCTGACACACAAGTGTCCATGGGAGTCAGATGGATGGCTGTGAGAATTAAGTGCAAGATTTGGGACTAGATCCTAGGCTTTCTGATTCCAAAGAACAGCACCTGCTTCTCTGCACTGGGCCCTGGTAGATATGTGAGTCCCTTTAGGGCCTGATTAAGGTTAAGGGGCAGCAGCCAGAAAATCCTGATCATAGGCGAGAGGGTTAGGCTGGACTTCCCAGTAAAACATGCACCCAAGGGGCCAGGGCTCTATGTGTTCAGTATCTCTGCATTCAACCCCCACCCTCTCCCTCCCACCTGTCTACAGGTCAGTTGTAGAAACTCATCCAGGGTGAACTCATCATCTTCCGTGGTTGCCGCTGTGATTGAGTTCTCCCACTCAATTAATGGCATCACCATTGTGTCAACTCAGGTTGGGCTTGGTTATGCCACAATAACAAATCTAAAGTCTTAGTGACTTACACCAACCAAAGTATATTCCTTACGCATGTTACACGCCTGTTGGGGAATGGTTATGGATTTCACCCTGGTCTTCATTCTATGTTGGAATATTTGATGTTCTCATGGTAGAGAAAAAAGAGAGACATCATGAACCATTCACTGTTTTTTAAAGATTTTGCCTGGCACCAATACAGCATTTTGTTCATGTTTCATTAGCTAGAGATAGCCTGGTGTCCATGATGTAGTACATATTTTTGAACCATAATATAGTCTCTCATGACCACCATCTCCTCTCTCGTTCAGCAAGACGTGTTATTGTTGTCTGGATCACTTCTTTCTCCCAGGCCACCTCACCTCAAACAGAGAATGCTGTTGTTCTTTTTGGCTCAGAGAAGAGACAGTCAATGCTCTGTGACTGTGCCACATGTCCTGGAGCTGGCCTGGGATTCCCTGCCTCTCAGTTCTGCCCCAGTTATGTATCCCCATAGCACCTGATAGAGTTCCCATTTGAACCGCCACTTTCCTTTTAATTCATGCATTATCATAATCATGGCAGCACAGCCTCAGGATCTTAGGCACCTGCATAGTACAACTCAAAAGTTTTGTGGTCATGGGGATTGATAGAGGTACTGGTTAATCAGATGTACTTGAAACAAATGGAAAAGGCATATGGAGCTGCTGAAATTTATCTTTAGCTTTATTTCTGTCTGGGTGAAAAAAATTGTTAACTTTTATGTTGTCACAGAACAAACAGAACCATGATTTAAGTTTCACAATTTCTGTTACTAATTTCATGTTCTTTTGAGAGTTCTATCATAAAGCAGGCAGGAAAGTTGCTAATAGTTGACTAGAGCTATTTAGTGACAAAGTTTTCATTGATCAGTGACAGGATGAAAGAAAAAGGCTTACATATCCAATTATCTTTGCTTGGAAGGGGCTGCGTTGTATTCTCAGGTCATATCCTTTCTTCTGCTCTAGTGTTAAAATGTCCTGTCTTTTATGAAATATGGTGATAGTAAGCAGTAGTTATTTTTATATATTGCCCTTGCTTAGAAAAGCAAAAAGTTAGCAGCCCTTTGTTGGTTCCCAAGATCTTTTGTGTAACTTTACTCATTCCTTAAATCCCCAAGTCTGGTTTGGTCCAACTTCTCTCCCAGTGTAGGCATTCCCTGACAGCATCCCTGGAATGACGCTGCTGCATGTGGGCTGGGAGCTCTAGACTGGACTCAACTGGGCAGTGTGGGGCAGCTCAGCGACATGTAATTCTCAGCCTCGTGGGGCTGCTGGGCCAGCTAGCAAGGCTCTTCTCACAGCAATATATTAATTTGTAGGCTGCTGGAATGCAGTATATCAGAAATGGAACAGCTTTTAAAAATGGAATTTAATAAGTTACAAGTTTACAATTCTAAGCCTATGAAAATGTCCAACCTAAGGCATACAGAGAAAGATAACCTTAATTCAAGGAAGGTTTTTGGGTCAGGAACACCTCTGTCAGCTGGGTAGTGACTTGGCTGGTATCTACTGGTCCCTTGCTCCAGGCTCCGTTGCTTTCAGCCTCTAACTGTGGGGGTTCCTCACTTTGCTTCTCCGGGGCTGGCTTTCATCTCTTAGCTTCCATTGGCTCTCTCCAGGTTCTAACTTGCTTAACATCTCATAGCAACGTCTACTGGGCTCCAAGCAGCTCCAGCCATCTGTGTCTCTGTTCTCCAAGTGTTGACATCTGTGTCAGCTCTGATCTGAAGTGTCTATTGGCTCTCTCTCTGTCGGCTCTGTCATTTCTGAGCTTTCTCTAAAACGTTTCCTCTTTTAAAGGATTTCAGTAAACTATTCAAGACCCACCCGGAATGGGTGGACTCATATCTCTATCTAATTTAAGGTCACACCCCACAATTGGATGTCCTGTCTCCAAGGAGGCAATCCAGTCACAAGTTTCTTTCCTCCAATATTGAATTAGGATGAAAAGAAACGACTTCTCCGACAAGATGGAATCAGGATTAAAACATGTTTTTTTGGCAGCACATAATATTTTCAAACTGGCAGTGACGGCAGAGCTACCAGAGAGCACGTGCAGCATGCTGGGCTCTTAGTCTTAGAACTGGCAGGCCGTCACTTCCACTTTCTGCCGTTAGCCACAGTTAGGTTACAGAGTCTAAGTGTGGGGAAATATATTCTGCTACTTTTGTGCGAGGAACTGCAAAGCCATATGTCATAGGGTGTAGAGACAGGGAGGGAAGAATAATTTGAGCCAGGCTATCACAATCCCAATGTGAATCTTGTCTTTCTCTGGTAAAATATTTCTTGTTAATTTTACTGGATTTTAGATGCAGATTAAGCATGGTTACTGTGTCTTCTGTTTCCTTCCCTTCCCTCAAACACATTTAGATGCACTGTGGTATCATCCAGAGAGTATTGTGTTGTCTCCTGGAATCTGAGGTTGACCCCCCACCCCCGTCACCTCCTTTAGGAAACCTCCTGTAGGAGTCAGGGGAAATGGACCCAGAACACAGAGCGGGAAGAAGTGGTTCAGTAGCTCCCCACTGGGACCACCGAGTTCTTGATGAAGTCTCCTCTGTTAAAAAAATTATGGTAAATTAATTTATCCTTTCTTGTGTTCTAGGAGTTATGAGAGTTATGTAATTATACACAACTGGGAAAAGCTAGTACATATAAGCTTATCTTTGGAAAAAAAGTATCTATTTTTGGACTTTAACATGTAACTTAAGTTATTAAGAATCTCCTCTGCCTGAATATTGCCTTGTTGGAACCCATTTCTCTTCCTGAGTGTTACTTCTAGAAAACAGTCATTGTGTGGTCCGTGGTTTATTGTCTAAGCAACAGTCCACTGGCTTTCCCTTAAGACTTGACACAGAAGGGGCTTTGCAGTGGATTACATCATTGGCATTGGTAGGTTATTCTCACGAGACTCTTCAAAGGTGCTGGGAATGGATCTCAAGCATGGCCTCATTTGGGCTTTGATGGGGCTAGCTGTAGTGGTGATCCTTCCTATAGGATTTGCAGTATAATCCCGCATGTTTGTCAGGCAGTGTAAATGAACAGAGTGGTTTGAGTGTACCATCTCCTAGACATTCTCAACCTCTCCTTGAGCTGGGCATGATTACCCCTTTATAGAAAACCACATTGACCAACCAAAGATCCAGATATCTTGAGAAACCCTTACACATTTATTCAGCAGTAAACAAGGGAGCTGGGCTTCTGATTCCTATTCTAGGCCAGTTTTTCTTACTCCATTCAGTTGGCTCTGTGAATATATTGCAATCAAGGGAGGATAATTGCAGCAAAAAAGTGTCTTCCTTGGATTTGCAATCCCTTACTGTGTATTCGTTGAACTTCTTTTAGGCACAGCCTGAGTTCTTCATTTTAAGTCTCACTACCTCCTCATTCCCTGATCTAGAAAAGCATAGCACTGATCTCTGCCTGGGTTGAGGGAAAATCTGGGAATGTCTTGTTTGGTCTTTGGGATTACTCTCAAGAGCTAGAGTTCCAGGGGCTAACATGGAGGGTGAGTCAGCCCAGGCCTCTGTCTCTGGTTTCCGAGATCAGTGGAATATAGGAAACTATTGTAAGTCTTTGCAACCCTTGGAGAGGTGACAGCCAGGATGGGGTGCAGGGAAATGGGAACTGGGGAGTGTGTATCCAGGTAGAAAAATCCATGTTGAACAAGAAATAGCTGAAAAACTAGGGGTGGTTCTGGTGGAGAAGGTTTGAGAACTTTCAGGGCCCTGAATAGGGGGGCCTCTCACTTCTTCCATGAGTAACCACTGACATGTAGTAGGTAGACAGTATTGTGAGTCACAGCACAGACTGTGGCTACCTGAGTTTGAATTCTGGCTCTGCCACCCAGCAGCCCTGTGATGTTGTGCAAGTTACTTAACCTCCCTGTACCTCCAATACCCCACTGTAAGGTGGAGATAGTGATAATACCTACTTTGGAGTGTTATTATGAGCATTACATTAATTAATATTTATGAAGTGTTTAGAACATGCCTGACATGAAATAAGTATGTATGTTAAGTGAAACAAACAGACAAGGAAGCTTTTGGAGATGCATATCAGGAATTGAAGCATGTATGATGGTGGCTTCCTACCCTTAGGACATATCTAAGTTAAGACACTGCTTTAAAGTAAAGACAAATGATGCTATCAAATTACTATGTAAGAAAGGAAGATAACAATTTCTTAGCCTTGAAAAACAAACTCGAAAATGAGTACAAGTCTGAATTTTCTTTCGTTATGAGTATCATACCTGTCTTTGAACATTTTCTAAAAGCCATGAGGTAAAACACATGGGTCATTTGGAAACTGGTTATCATGTCATTTTCCATCATGACAGGTCAGATTGCTAATTTTCCTCTCCTGAGCAGAGAACTTAGAATGGAAAATTTCCACCAATGCTGATCCCAAATGCAAAAATTTCTAAAGAAGAAAAATGTAGGTCACTTGACCTACTTTCCTCTTAAGTTCTTGCTTAAGCTGTTCCAAGTAAGAAATTAAGGAAATTTTTCTTTCCTTTTTTAAAGTATACACTGGCTATATATAGTCTCCAAAAGGGGTTACAAAGAAGGGGCAAGATTATTTTCGCTTCAGGAAAACATACTGTAATGGTGTTCCCTGGAATTTAACTGTTTTTCCTTTTGCCTGCCTTTAGTTCTGTGACCTTGTTCCCAGATCCTTTGTCTCCTGTCTCTTTGATCCTTT
>PVIY010024211.1:0-38515 GCA_004026745.1 Myrmecophaga tridactyla | reverse complement strand
CTGTGCTACATTGCATTCTCTCATTTAAGCACCAGCCAATTAAGCCAAACGTCACTCATTGCAGCAGACACGCCTCCTAGCTGACTGCAGATGTAATTGGCAACAGATGAGGTTCACATACCCTTGGCTTATGTCCGCAGCAACAAGACTAGGTATGCTCACCTGGCCAAGTTGACAACTGAATCTAACTAACACAGTGTTATTATTCCTATCCCTCTAGGTTCAGCTGGGTGCACTTTTCAGCTACACCAAATAGCATATAAGCAAATGCAAGGGCCACAATTTTCTCAAATTGTTCCCTAATTTATTAACCACATTGGAATCATTTCACAGTTTCAAAAAGGAATTTTAGCAGAACTAACATTTAGATTTTAAATCTTCAAATGGGGAGATACAGAATTATTTCCAAATCTCACTGATGCTTTCAGCATTAGCTTTCTTTGGGGGGGCGGTGCATGGTCCAGGAATCAAACCTGGGTCTCCCACACAGAAGGTGAGCATTCTACCACTGAACCACTTGTGCACCCTAGCTTTTGAAATATATACTTTTTACTGATAGCAGTCTGCACAATGACACATGCTTAATACAAAGAGAAGGGGGATGTATCACTGGATAAATCTGATATTATGAGACTGAATTATGTTGAAGCAATTTTCTAAAATCCATAACTTAAATCTTCCCATTGGTATTGCTTGTCTTGCTCAATTGATTTACATGTACAATCCCCTGAAACAGAATCTAGTTAATAAATCTCAATCAAGGGTTTGTTTGTTTTGTGTTACAGACAAACTTCAATGAATATCTTGGTAGATAATGTTTCTCTGTGAGCATAGGTGTGCCATTATAATTCAGAGCAAACTTTTATTAAATATCATTGTTTCAGAAAGTAAAAAACTCCTGAGAAAAATGGTAAGTATTGAAAGTTTCCCCACAGGTCCTTTCCCATGTAGTTATGAAGTTGCATTTTAACCCCTCATTTCTGACTTATTTTATACATTGCTAAATTTTGGTTTAGAAGTTATACTTTTTTCAGGTTTGAGAATTGCTCAATGTTTTGTATGCAAGTACATGCATAAGCTAGAGTATCTGGGTATTAATTTTTAATTTTTGCCAGCACACTGGGACCCTGTGACAGGTAGACTCTAATACATGCAAACACACACACACATACACACACACACACACACACTCATCTCTTTTTGTCTTCAAAACTTCCATTTCCTATTGTACACTTCTCATATAGTTTAATTACTGTTTTATTTTAAACTAATTTGTTTTCTTTTTAAACTAGTGGTTTGATTAGAATTTTATTACATTTTCATAGCATCTTACAAAAACCTTTCACTTAAGTTTTCAAATAGCTTTGAACACTCTTGAGAAGAAAGTGGGATGTACACAATTAATTTTCCTTCTAACACCAAGTCCAGGGATTCATGGATCACAGGTTATGATACCCTTTGTATGTTTGCAATGAGATTGTAAGAGTCCAATTTGAAACTGGGTCAACCTTAGACCTGGCCCAGGTAAGAATTCAGATAAGAAATCAAAACTCACTATATACAGGAAATCATAGTCAGGAAAGGGTTTGGATTACATATGGAACTGCTGTGTGTAGTTGAAGGCACTGACTACAGGTTCAGAAGACAATTCTGAGTTATAAATTGGAGTCAAATCAAAAGGTAAGAACAAAACAGAAATGGTCAGTGCTTTTGATAGATCTGGATTAACGTGTCTAGTGGGGCTTTCTTAACCATAGACATAAGTGTCATGAATTTGGGCCATAAAAGTTTCATTTTCTTTTATTGAATGAAAAAAATATATGGCTGTGAAGAGACCATGATGTACCTAATGTAGGTCATATAGATGATAGATTTCAGGTGAGGTCGAGTGCAGGGCTTGGTACATCAGCTTATATTCTCATACTTTATGAATCATGTCAATATTCCTTTCCACCAACTATTCAAAGGGCAAGGAGATGCCATGAATGTATGTGGCCAATCACTTCTGAGAATGCTATCCAGTTCAGTTTCTAACTGAAGAATTCTTCACATATTACAAATGGCTATACCCTTTACGATTCTGAGTTTGAGGAGGGAGATTATTATAGCCCAACACGATGGAATCAAAATTGTTTTCCAGAGTAAGGAATGCATGCATCAGGGAATGGATGTGGTTTATACTTGATGGAATGGGATAAAGGTGGATATGCACATCCTTGTGAGTACCAAGGTTTGTGACACAATGACATTAATAGTCCCTGAGTCACAGTCAGGGGTCCCTTACGGTGACCTGTCAAATTGAAAGCCAATTTCTCCTTTGGAATAGCTTTAGACTTCCAATAAATTGTCAAATCCATGACAGCTGCTCAATAGTAGAAATAATATCTTGTGTTACATTTCATTGATTTCTTAATTATCCAATAAATTATCTTTATTTGTAAGGAAGAAAGGTCAGATGTTATATACCATTTTATCAAGGATCTGAAGACCAGAATTCTTAGCAGATTTCCATAAATCATATAATTAATTATCCCACTCACCTGCTTTAGATAACCTAAGAAGCACATTTCTCAGTTGAAAGAAAATCCTGCTGGCTATATGCCAGACCTTGTACTGGACTTTGAGTAATTATCCAAGAATATATAAGCTGCAGAGACTTTTTTTTCTCTTTTTCTGTTTTATTTTTAAGCTGTGGTGACTTTTTTTCTCTTTTTCTGTTTTATTTCTAAGCTGAAGTGACTTCAAAGCCATAAAATTTTACATTTGAGTGCTAGCATATAAAAATCGTATTCTTACATCATTTTAATAGTGGTGGATTTATTTGTATTTAACCAAATGTAATTAAAATTCATTTATAGCCACTACTAAGAGAACCTGGTTCATAACAGAAATATTTTAGCAATGTAGCCCAAATTAACAGAATCATTTTTGATTTGGAGACTATCTGAATCATGACTGTTCTCTTGTGTTTCTATGAATCTTTGTAAATGTGCTTCTATTGGAAAGTAATTCTAGGAAAAGTAGTAATTCAGGAAATCTGGCAGAATATTATTGAATAATTAAGGCAGAATCCAAATTTATCTAAATATTAAGATTCAAAGTGAAATACATAATCAATTCCTTTTTTAAAATCATGGCTTGCATCTGAGACCTGGACACGTGTCCAAATATTGATAAATATTAGTAATTGTACATAGGCATACCTTTCTATATTTGTTTCCTCCTCTGCAATGTAGGGATGATCCTCCACCTCACTGCATTGTTAAGGAAGATTAAATACACATAACTGTGCTTCAAATAACACAGATGTGTTGAAAATAATATTTGCCATAGCAAAAAAATCATTTCAATTGGAAAAATCAGCATTTGGGTTCTTTATGTTTCCTTTATGAAACAATCCTCAGTATCAAGTTATTGACAGTGGGTTAATAAATGAAGGAAAAATGAAAAGGCTTTGGGTGAGGGAAACGAGCATCTGCTGTTTGAGGAGAAACAGAGGAAAAATCCAGATAGAAACTATACTATGCAAATTATTATGCATTTCTATTAGAAATTAATTCTAGGAAAAGTAGTAATTCAGTACCCAGATGCATACAATGGAATATTATTGAGCTCTAAATAGGTTCTATGTTCTGATATATGTTATGACATGGATAAACTTTGAAGATATCATTTTGAGTGAAATGTCAGACATGAAAGAAGTATTGGATGAGCTCATTAAAAGAAATAATTATAATAAGCATATTCATGGAGACAGAAAATAGAATACCAGGGATTTCACAGGGGATAAGATATGGGGAGCTAATCCTCAAATAGTGGAGAGTTTCAGTTTGGGGTGAGGGGAAAATTTTGGTGATGGATAGTGGTTATGGTAATACAGCATTTTGGATGTTACTAACATCATTGATTCATATATGTTACTATGTTTAAAAGGGTAAGTTTTAGGTGGTGTACCAGTTTGAATTTGTGGACCCCAGGAAATCCATGTCCTTTAATCATCATTCAATATTGTTGGGTGGGAACTTTTTGACTATCCATGGAAACGTGACCCACCCATTCAAGGTGGGGTTGCTTAAGGGAGCCCTTTAAGCAGAAATCCTTTTGGAAAAAGCTTCAGAGCAATGAGAGCCATGAGAGCCCACATAGCCAGAGACCTTTGGAGATGAAGATAGAAAAACACCCCTGGAGGAGCTTCATGAAAGAAGAAGCCTGGAGAGAAAGCTGGCAAACTTTCTATTTGCCATGTGCCTTTCCAGTTGAGAGAGAAAACTTGAACATCATTACTCTTCTTAAACAATGGTATCTGTCCCTGGATGCTTTAGATTGGACATTTCTATAGCCTTGCTTTAATTTGGACATATTCATGGCCTTAGAACTGTAAACTTGCAACTTAATAAATTATTTTAAAAAGCCATTCCATTTCTGGTATATATGTTGCTAGAATAAAATTAAAAATTAACAGCCATAAGATTGTACAATCCAGTGAACTCTAATGTAACCTATAGACTAGAGATATTAGTAGAATTATAATATTCTCTCATCTATTTAACAAAAGTACTACACTAGTGCAAAATGTTAAAAATGGGTTTGGATATGTGGCAAATCTGTATGTTCTGAATGATCTCTCTGGAAATCTACAATTCTTCTAATAAAATACAATACATACACATACCCAGACACTCAGTTGAGGTCTGGCTGCCTGTACCAGGGCTACTCAAGGTTTGTTTTATAGACCAGCACCATCCATAAACTGTTGGTTATGGCAAGCACTAAGTAAAAAATCAGAGATATGTGTGTAGAAACTTCTAGAGTTATATGAAAGTCCATTTTATGCTTGTTGAATTTAAAAATACAACTTGTGGACTTGAAAAAAGAACCTTTTATTTTTGTTAGATTCACCATAAATTACACACCAGGTTTTGTGTATGCACTGCTTGCCAAGAGTTCCTTCTGGGGTGAATTTTGGGGTTTCTTTTTTTTCCAGAGGGCCTTTTGTATTCATTCATACACTGACCACTGGGGCCCACCCTGGAACTGTGTGGTTTTAAGAACTCCTGCCTAAACATTTATAATGTTCTAAATCACTCCATGAATGACTTTGTGTGCCTATATCAGAGTGCTACTGCTGTGTGTGGGAACCAGTGAGGGAGAAGGGAACAGACTGGTAGGTTGGAGTTGCAGATCTCCTAAATTGTTTCTTGGTATATTTCCCCCTTTGATTCAGTGTTTTTGTGCCTCTCCAGTCTCTAGCAACCTTCACAGTTCCAAGCAAGTGTGATTTTTGCTTTTATTTAGTTTCTCTGAGGGAATCTTTCTCAGGGTTTTCTTACATGACCATCTTAATGATATCAGTCCCTGATCGCTTTCTGTCTTTACCTTTCAACAGTTTTATTATCGTGAATTAGGCCATGATTTTTCAGGTTTATCTTGTTTGAAATTCACTGAGCTAATTTCATTCTCTTTAAATCTTTTTCAAATTGAAGAAATTTTCTGGTTTCAAATATTCTGCCCTATACTTTTGTTCTTGTCTAAAATGAAAATAGCGTGGGTTTTAGATGTTTTGATATTTTACCAAAGGTCTCTTAAGATTATGCTCATTCTCTCAATTTTTTCTCTCTGTTGTGAAGATTGGATAATATTTTTTTGCTTTAACTTTTTAGTTACTGACTTTTTCCTCTGTCCTCTCCATTCTACTATTGAGCACATCTATGGATTTTATAATTTGGTGATTGTTGCTTTTACTTCTATAATCTCCTTTTGGTTCTTTTATGTCTTCTACATCTCTGAAATTCTCTATTTTTTGTTTTAATTCCACAGTACTTTCCCTTAATTTTTGAAATATGATCATAATGTATTTCCCTGTCATGGTCTTATAATTCTAATCTTTGTCCTGAAATATGGTCTTTTTCCTTTTCCTTTAAAAAATGTTGAGATTGTCTTGGGTCTTCATATGTCTAGTTCTCATAAAATGGAGCATTTTGACTATTTTTGTATTAGAAAATGACCAAAATAAGATTTTCTCCACCATTCTTTAAAAAACATCACCCATTTCACACCTAGAATTTTATTTTCAGACATGGAAATCACAAATACCAAACAGGAGACTATTGAGAATAGTTCATCTTGGATTCTACTACATTCAGCCTATTGTACAAATTTTTCCCTTGTCATTTGTAAATTCTGACTGTTGCTTCAGAACTTTTCTAATGCCCTAAAAGCAACAAACCCTTCCTCTCAAAATAGCTATCTATTCTGTATCCTTACTTTTAATCTAGATATTTCTTTGGAATTTGTGTTAGCGGCATGATTTCCCTTAAATATTAAATTTTCTATGATATCTGAAGAGAACAGAAGGAATGAAAGTAATCTGAATAAAATAAAATAGAAAATAATAATGACATGACTATCACTCCAAAAGGCATCATGTGATCTGCAAACATGACAAGGTGCAGTTTCCTTTTTCTTCTTCAGGGTCCCCATGGTAATGGAAGTAGTTCATATCTGTACAAGAATTCAATGTGAGAAAGAGGAATAATACTTTGTTTTTCCCTTCTCAGAGGGAGGCAATTTAAACAGATATTATCATGGCTGTATATGAGAGACCAGAAATTAAAATTTTTGAAATTAAAACAGTTGAGATAAAAGTATAGAGACTGAAAGATTGAAAGGGGAGCTAATGTTTCAGTTTGAACAGCACATAAGCAGACTATGGAATGATAGAAAGAAGTTTAGGCAGGCCCTAAACTAACATGTTGCTTGAATTTGTAAAGCAGTACAGAGAAGTATTCTTCTTTATACCACCTGGTGGACTGTCCTCCATCTACACACCTCTTCCTTGCCCTGATATAAGCTGTCAGCTCAGCATGTCTCTGGAGGGTTGGGGCTGGGGAAAGGAAGGAGTGGGAAATGAATTTTAAATGGGAAGAGGGATTCTCTTTTGGTCAATGAAATTTTCTAGAATTAGAAACTGAGGATGTTGTGAATATACTAAATATCCCTGTATTGTACACTTTCAAGTGGCTAAAATGGTGAATTGTATGTTAAGTGGCTAAAATGGTGAATTGTATGTTATGTGAATTTTGCCTCAATTTTTAAAAACTACAAAAACACAAGATACTTTTAGAGGAACATATATTGTGGCCATAGTCTTCTGAACAATAAGGTTAATTCTACAGCTTTAGGAATCAGAAGAGCATGAAACTTATGCAGTAATATGTATGTAGACCAATGGTATTGAATAGTGGGCTTCAAAAGAGAGCATAGATATATTACATAATCAGTATTACATAGTATTTGGAGAAATAACAAACTTTTCCATAAGTACTACAAAGAGGAACGTGTGTTCATGTGGAAAATATATAATTATAATCCACTTTACATCATATATAAATGTGAACTTCAATTGGATTTTAGATGTAAGTGTGAAAATGAAAATTTAGAACTTTAGAAGGAAATATACACCATATGAGATGCAAAATGTACTAGTGATAAAGAGAAAGTGAGGACTGTAGGAATAGGAATGTAAATAGCAATGTTCACGGTAAAATTGTTTGTAATTGACAAAACTGGACATATGCATACTGTTCAGCAACAACAGCCTGAATGAATAAATCTGCAGTAAAAGTATTCTTAGCCTTTAGCAACTTTGAGAAATACTGTGGATTGGTCTTGACTCTAACAGGTTATACAACAGAAGATGTGCACTAACTTTACTTATAGCACCAGGTAGCACTTTTACTCTTCTGACACTGAGGATATGGATATACATTTACTGTGTGTAAAAATTAATCCTGGAAAAATTGTAACATGACAATTTACATGTTTGTAAATGATAGGACAGAAGCAGAACATTTCTAGGAATTCACTTTTAAATATTGGGTGAGGAAATGGTAAGCCAGTGTTTCCTTATTGGGAAAAAGAATGTGGGCACTTAGCAAAATAACTGACACTAAGAGGGCAAAATAAAAGTCCTTATGGGAGAGCATCTGCCACTTTGATGACCATGAACAGGAAATTTTTAAAGACATAAAATTGTCTGTTTGAACATTCACTCAAACACAAAATAACATAAGGAAGTTACCTGAATGTAGTTTGGAGAATAGAGAAAGCAAATTTTGTTTTGTTCTCTAAAATTTTGTTTTGTTTATTCAGTTTTGTCAGTGCAAGTAGAAAGGAGAAAGTATATAATAAATCTGATAGACTACCTGGAAGGAAAAAGTCAAACTCTGCAAATAAATATTTCAGGAGAAATTGAAAGGAAAATAGTTTAATGGGATGCACCAAGTCAATGAAGAACCTACATTACAAACTCAAGAGACTCAGGTTTGCAAGGAGACAGGATATATAAGGGCTAGGGATAAAACCACAGAAAATACGTTCAGTAATCCACCTTTATAATTGCTAACAGAAATTAAACTAGCCTTTGGGGTATAACCACAAAAGTCAACATATGTGAAAGGAGAACTTGTCAGGAAGGAAGTAGGTGTGTTCTAACATATTTTGGGTGTGTAAGGATGACAAAGTCTTCCAGGAGCCAGATTAGGGTGAATAATACTTAAACAGAACTGAAAACAGCAGGATGGCAAACCAAAATGAGATAAATGCTGAGAAACTGTATAAAATTTTTAAAAGTCAAAATGATGTGAATTGTAAATAAGTTCCCACATTTTGACAGTCTTGTACCACCACAGTCCTCAACCAATCCAAGCAGCTCAGCTTGTGCACTTCTTTGAGACTGTGTCATGATTGATGTTGTTACATTTAAGGAATATCACAGGAAAGGAAAAGGGGACCATATCATTGAGATTAACCCAAGTACAATGAATTGGGTACTCTAAGGAAGTATTGAATCATCCATCACAATCTTTGTGCCCAAAAGCTTGATGACATCCAGATGGACCCACTGCTACAGTTGTGATTATGTCTCCTGCCCCTGAAAACCTGCCAGTGTGCTTCTCTCCTCAGCCCCTGACAGACTTCTAATTAAAACAAGGCTATTGTCACCTCCTCTGGTAATTTCAATTCTAAAATACAGCTGGTTTAGTCAGATGATTCATCTAGATTTTCTAACAGATTTAACTCAGGAGAAAATCACTTACCAGTACTTTCTCTGGAAAGCTATTAAAGACTTGGTCCATAAACTCAATAAATAAGCACCCTATGTTAACAACTCATTCCCTTAATGACAATACGATACCTAAGAACTCCCATGTCAATTCACTATTGGAAAAACAGTGATGCAGCTACAAAAACAAAACAAAAAAACTTCATTTCTCAGCACTTAAGAAAGGCTTATTTTGCATTTATAGGACACATCAATTGTGAGCCTTTTGGGGGCTTTTCTTGAATTATTTAACTTGTTGTCTGCACTTGGTGAAAACCAGACTATTTGGTGAATAGAGAAGGGACCTTTCAAGCACAAAGTGGGTGAAATGAAGAAGCAGACCTTCCTGGAGTTGTCACTGGAGAGAGTGACAAGAGGCAATAGGATCCAGAGAACTCAGTGAGAGAGGGGCAACTGCACCAGCATTAGCAGGGCCAGCTTCAATGCCTATGGAAGCAGCAGCAGCCACATCCCACTGTCATGCCCTGGGTTGTAATTTAGGCTTTCCTTCTGCCTGCATTATCCTCTGTGTCTTCATCTTCCACAGGTGATTGTGAGTGATCCAATATACCACATGAACATGATTTCCACTTCTGCTAGCTTTCTTTTTCTTTTACTCACATATTTCCTGTTTACTACTGGAAAGTCAGCAGATTATCAGGTTTGAGTAACATGTATAAAGAATGGTGCTATGGAAAATTCTGAAGAAAGTCATAAATGCTTCCTTAAAATCTGGGATACCCCATAATGGAGTAGGAGAGAAGTACTTCTGTAATACTATAAGAATGATGATATTAGGTGTTAGGGTCCAGAAGTGGTTAAGTACCTATCACAATCTTTCTGTACTTTTCTGGTAGTCTCACCATTTCATCACAGGGAAATGTTCCTATGCAGTTCTGGACATCTTTGTTCAGAAAAAAGTAGAGTAAGAATTAGATTTTCCTATGAGAAATAAATGAAACTGATTCATTCTTTCATTTTGGTAACTTTAAAGGGTTTCGTCCATTATTTTTTTAAACTTTAATATTCCAGAACTTCCATGTAGTGCAAAATGGAAGTTCTACATTCTGAACAGAAGGGGCTGCTTGCTTTGTTTTTTTAAACTCATACTGTTGGAAACTTTAACTTGACAGGGAACATATTCATCAAATTTTCTTTGTTAAAATGTCTATACACTTTTCATAATTCATAATTCAGAACTAATGTCTTTGGACATTTGTTTGCACTCTCAGAACAATTACAGAAGACAGGAAAAACCTGTACAGCTGTTTCATTGCTCCTCCCCTAGAAATGGTACCATGGATGAATTCATTCAAAAACATGCCATACTATGTACTAAGTAAATTCAGAAATTAAGAACTAATAGAATCATTGAAATAGTCATCATTGAACTCATGGTATGATTAAAAGCAATTTTTGCTATTTCCATGATACCCCAACATACACAGCAGTTTTCACGGATGATGTAGAAATGCAATAACATTAGCTAGTAAATGCTACACAATGGATGAACCTTGAAGACATTATGTTCAGTGAGATAAACTAGACAAAAAGGATATAATAGATGATTTCTTTCATATGAAGTACTTTGAAGAAGTAAATTCATAGAATCAAAAAGCAGAATAGTGGGTTGACAGGAGTGAAGAGAGTAGTGAATGGGAAGTTATTGCTAAATGAGCATGAGTTTGGGTTCAGATGATTAAAATAGGCTAGAAATAGTGACAAAATTTCCACAGTATTGTCAATGTATGTTGTCAAATAATTGTCCAATTGAAATGTTTAAAATGATTTTGTATTATACATATTTTACCACAATTAAAAATTAATATATTATTTTTAAAAAGACATCTCAATTTTCACATCTGCTAGGAACTGTATCCAGAATCAACTGTTCTATTCTCTTTGTTATCAAAACACCCTGTATTAAACATGTTGTTCATTAGTGATCATGTGTAAACTCTATGTGTATTGGCTGCATATGCACATATGACCATTCTCTAGCACAGAGCCTGATATACATCCAGGGTAACATCAATATTTGTTTGTTGAATGGGTGATCAAGTTTTTAGAAATCCCTCATGCCCTGGATGGGGTGCATGCCCAACCCCATCCACACTGGGAAGAAAGGGAGTAACTTAAAAAAAATATATTGCACACCTAAGAATCCAGTGACTTAAAACCTCTCGTTTTCTCTTATGGGTTGAGAGATTAGTGGTGGTATCAGGTAATCATTGAGAAGGAATGTTTTGGGCACATGCCTGCTGGTCTTTGTGTATTCATGTCTGTGTTTCTATTGGGGGATGTCTTAGTTTCTATTTCAACAATTTTGTGACTGAATTAAAAAAATATTAAAAAATAATTTTTTAAATTTGGAAAACAATAGGAAAAGACCACTATAATATGTTAATATATGTGCACACAGATCTGTTCAGAAAGTACACAACACATAAAAGCATATTATTGTGATGGTGTTCTGTAAGTCTAATTTTTCACTCGTCAGTGTTACATGAACTAAATTTCTTGCCTATATACTTCGTTAAACAGATTCATAAATGCATAGAAAGGAAATACTTTTATTTGACAATGATAGACATTGTGTGCAATTTTTTATATTACAATAATTACTGTCACAGATAATATTTACTATATACAATAATATATGTATACGATATGTAAGTTCATGAGAATTAACTTTAGGTTCTGTAATTATCATGTAGCCATTCGGCTTATGAGAATGGAATTTTCCACATGAAGTTGCCAATATTGCAATATGAAATCTTTCTATTTTTGGCTCCTATGAGAAGGAGAAAATAAAAATGAAATTAGATTATCATAATTTTAATTAGTACTTCAACAGCACTCAGAGAATTAGAGTATTTTCTAGTTTTCATTATCTAGTTGTATTTCATCTTTTATCACTGCCTTTATGTGGCCTTTGAGGAAACTCTTATTATGAGCTTTATCTTTGACTCCCATTTTGAAAAAAAATTGTTGGAATTTTGATTGGATTTTTCATGAATCTATACATTGCTTTAGGTATAGATATATATGTGTGTGTGTATATATATATCTTAACTATATATAGATATAGATATAGATAGATCTTAACAATATATAGACTTTCAATCCACAAATGCAGAAAATCTTTCCATTTTCTTAGAATTTCTTTTATCAATGTCCTATAGTTTTCTGTCTACAAGTCCTTTACATCCTTGTTAGTTTTATTCCTATATATTTGACTTTTTAGTTGCTATTTTAAATTCAAGTTTTTTTCTTGATTTATTCTTCCAAGTGTTCATTGCACACATATATAAACACTACAGAGTTTTGGGTGTTGATCTTGTACAGCTCCAATTTGCTGAATTCCTTTTTTAGCTATATAAGCTTTGTTACGTACTTGTTAGAATTTTCTATATAAAGGAGCGTATTATCACAAATAGGGAACATTTTACCTCTCCCTTTTCAATTTGAATTCTTTTAATTTCTTTTTCTTGCTTAATTGTTCTGAAGTTCCAGGGCAAAGGTGATAATAGTGGTGATGGGACATCCTTGTCTTCTTTCCTGATCTTAAAGGGAAAGCTTTCAGTCTTTCACCATTATGTAGAATGTTATCTGTGTACAATGTATGCTCTTTGTGATGTTGAGGAAGGTTCCTTCTATTCCTAATGTTCTAAGTGTTTTTTTATCAAGAAGGGGTACTGGATTTTATCAAATGCACTTTCTATATCAACTGAGATATTCACGTATTTTTTCCCTTAATTTGTTGATGCATTACACTGATGAATTTTTGTATGTTGAACCAACTTGCATACCAGGGGTAAATCCCAATTTACCACGGTGTATGATTCTTTTGATATGCTATTTGATTTAGCTTGCTAATATTTTTGTTGAGATTTTTTTGATCTACTAATAAGAGATATTGGTGTATAGTCCTCTTTTCTTATATATTTATCTTGCTTTGGTATTGGGGTGACATTTACCTTATAGAATGAATCATGGAGTGTTTTAGTTTTTTAATGCTGCTGAAAATACAATATACCCCAAAAACAATGGTGTTCATAAAGGAAATTTATTAAGTTACAAATTTACAGTTCTAAGGCCATAAAATTGTCCAAAGTAAGGCATCCAGAGAAAGATACCTTGAATCAAGCAAGGCTGATCTAGGAAGGTATGTGACTGGCATCTGTAAGTTCTTTGGCTTCTAGTTTCAAAAGAGATTCTCCAGGGGTACGTTTTTCTGCATCTCCAAAGTTCTCCCTCTGTGCTGGCTCTGAAGATTTTCCTAAAAGGGTTCCCTTAGGATTCCAGAAAGCAGCCCACCATGAAACTACTTAGTCATATGAGACCCATCTCCATGGAAACTACTTAGTCATATGGTCCCACCCACATATGAGCATATTTTGTCTCCACGGAAACAACTTGATAAAAATGATCCCACCCAACATTATTGAATCAGGAAAAAAGAGCATTGTTTTTTTGGGTTTCACAGAAGTTTCAAACTGGCACAGGGAATGTTTTTCTCTCTTCAGAATTTGAGATGTGTATGTCTTATAAACACATACAATCGAATAACGCTCTTTAGGCCTTTCTACTAATCTCTGCCTTATCCATTTACATTTAAGTCACTAATGATAATGCAGGACTTTCTTCTCCCATTTTCTATCTATGGTTTGTATGTATTCATTGTCATCCCTCAATTCTTCTGTTAATGCCTGCTTTTATATTTATTTAATTTTTTTGTGTTGTAAATCTACTTGGAATATTTGATAGAAGACCCTTGTGAAGCCATCTGATCTTGGGCTTATCTTTATTGGTAGGTTTTGATTACTGACTGACGCACTTTATTATTAGTAGGTTTGCTGAAATGTTCTATATCTTCTTGATTAAACTTAGATAGCTTGTCTATTTTATTGGCATATGGTTGTCATAGCATCCTCTTGTAGCCCATTTTATTCAGGTGGGATCAGTAGTAATTTTACCTTTTTCATTTCTAATTTTTGTTATGTATATTTTTTCCTTTTTCTTTGTCAATATAGCTAAACATTTGTCAATTTTATTGATCTTTTCAAAGAACCACCTTTATGTTTCATTGATTTTTTTCTATTGCTTTTTTTTGTTTATTTCATCTACCTCTTCTCAAATCTTTGTTATTTCCTTCCTATGGTTTGTTTTGTGTTTAGTTTGCTTTTCTTTTTCTATACTTTAGGTTGTAGGTATTTAATTTGATTTCTTTCTTCTTTTTCATAAAAGCATTTACAGGTATAAATTTCCCTCTCTGACTGGCTTCACTACATCTCATAAGTTTTAGTATGTTATATTTTCATGTTCATTTTCATTCTCCTCGTAATATTTCCTAATTTTTCTAATAAATTTCTCTTTAACCCACTGGTTGTTTAAGAGAATGTTGTTTAGTTTCAACATATTTGTGAATTTTTCCATTTCATCTTCTGTTTTTATTCCTACTTTCATTCAACTTCAAAGAATATGCATTGTATGATTTCATATTTTAAAAGAAATCATTGAGATTTGTTTCTTCACCTAACATATAGTTTATCTTCGAAACTGACCCATGTATAATCAAGAAAAATATATATTCTTATTTGTTGGGTGAAGTGTTCTTCATATGTCTGTTAGATCTAGTTGGCTTAAAGTGTCATTCAAGTCTATCATTTCCTTATTGATCTTCTGACTAGATGTTCTATCCCTTATTTGAGGTGGCATATTAAAATGTCCTCCTGAAACTATAGAACTTTCAATTTTCCCTTGAATTCTGTCATTCATTTCTTCATATATATTGGCACCTTGCATATAATTGTCATATCTTTATTTTGAATTGCCCTCTTTTTCAGTATATAATAACTGCCTTTGTATCTCATAACTTTTTTTCTTAAAGTCAATGTTAACTAATATTTTATAGCTCCTCCAGTTTTTTTTTTTTGATTACCACTTGTATGGTCTATACTTCTCTATCTTTTCAGTTTCACTGCTACTCTATCTTTGAATTTGCTATGAGAATCTTGTAAACACATACAATCTGGCAATGCTCTTTAAACCATTCTACAAATCTCTGCCTAATCCATTTATGTTTAAGTCATTAATGATAATGCAGGATTTTCTTCTCCCATTTTTTATCTATGCTTTGTATGTATTAATTTTTGTCCCTCAATTCTTCTGCTAATGCCTACTTTTATATTTATTTGATTTTTTTTGTTGTATCATATTGAGTTACTCTCTTTCCTCTATGGACATATTTTTCATCTATTTTCCTTTTGGTTACAATAGGGTTTAAATTTAACATCCTAAAAGATAAAAGACATATTAGGTTTGATATCAATAACTTCAATAGCATACAAATATACTTTTCCTATGCCTTTCTGTCCACCATTCTTTTTTTGTATAGATTCCAATTATATCTTTGTACAGTTTATGTCCCAAACCATAGGCTACTAGGCATTTACATTTTAGCATCTGATTTACTTAGCAAACAATGTACTATAATAATACTGTCATTAATAATTACTCAAATGTTAATTTGAGTAATTATTGACCTTTGAGACCTTTACCACAGGTCTTTATTTATTTATGACACTTTGAACCACAGTATAATATCCTCACCTTTCATTCTGATGAAATCCCTTTAGCATTGCTTGTAGGAAGGGTCCACTGTTGATGAATATCCTTAGCTTTAGTTTTTCTGGGAATGTCTTACTATCTCCCTCATGTTTGGAAGAAAATCTCACTACTCATGAAATTCTGGGTTAGAAATTGTTTTATTTCAGTAGTTTAACCAACTGCTTATTGCCTGCATATTTTCTGATGAAAAATCAACACCCAATCTCATTACGGCTCCCTGGTATGTAGCACATTGCTTTTTTTTTTTTTGATGCTTTTGGAATGCTCTCCTTTTCCTGTCTTGTTCTCTCTCACATGTTGGCTTCCATTTGTTTTTTTTTTAACTTCTATAAATTAAATAATTTTATGTCTCTGATAATATGAAATGGGAGATTATTTTATATTTGTATTTTCATTTTCTGAATTTGTTTTTTATGTACTTTTTCTATTTGCTCATACACATTTATTTACTGTTACAAATTATGTCAATTTCTGACTGTCTTTTGCTCTCTAATCATATTTAAGAATGAGAATATGAAAGCTACCCTGGGGTTCACTCGATGTAGACATGTTTCCAGTGAAATTTCCTCAGATTCTTTAGACAGAGAAACAACTGTTAGGATATGAATCCTAGAGGTCAAAATGCAGGGTTACTCTTCTAAGAGGACATTCATTTATTTTTAGCGAGTCATTCTCCAAGTCTTCACAGAACAGGCCAATGAGGCATATCAAGACATCCCACATTCATATAGAAGGATGGGATATGATGAGAGCATTAGCTTTCTGAAAATACAAAAATGTGTCTGTTTTCAGCCCATCTCAGTTCTGTCTCATACCAGAGAAAATATTTTGGATTCTGAATTTTTCTGTGCCTGTGACAAGAGTTTACTTTAAAAGTAGAGTTCTCCAAAACATTTCCCATTGTTTGCATACCAAGATCTGATTCATCAGTGATCACATCTCAACCTCATACTTCCATCAATGTATAGGTCATTTCTATAATCTTTGTCATTTTGTCTTGGTTACAGGCTTTATGACACTATAAGGAAGATGAATATATGAAGCATTTAGCAAGTCATTCTCCAATTCTTCACAGAACAGGCCAATGAGCCATATCAAGATATCCCACATTCATATAGAGGGATGGGATATGATGAGAGCATTAGCTTTCTGAAAATACAAAAATGTGTCTGTATCCAGCATCACTGTATTAAGGACAAATTTTAGAACACTACTAGTAATGACAAATTATGTTGGATTGTTAATGCAAGTTAGGCAATAGGAATCACGGTATTGTGAATAGATTGAATTATTAAGGAAAATAATCACAGCATATTGATAAATGAAAAAGTAGACAATAAAATTATGGCTTATGGATATTTCATCTCTTTCTCTCCCATGCAATAATCACTCTGCACACATTCATTTATTACACACATACATATGCATGTAAATATTCATATTGAACTGTATTTATATTTTTCTTCTGCATACCTATACAGCCACACACTTAATTAGAAGTGTACATGCAAAATTTAAAACTGATTTACTTAGGTGAGTTGTAGAATTTTGAATTATGATTGTGGTTTCTAAATAGATATCTGTCCAATTAATTTAGAAACTAGATAAACTTAAAATTCATGAAATAACAGAATTTCAAAATAGAGAGGAAATCCTAAAGAATTAATGTCTTAAATGTGCAATTTGTAAGCTAAATCCTCTGTGACTCCTGTATTTGCATGTTATTGAAATATCAGATATTTAATCTCTGCCATTTTCCATCTTAATTTTGGAGCCAGTGACTTTAAATGTTATAAGTAAAAGTTTAATTATTCTATAATTTTATCAAACGTATTTGTGAAACACTTGGATAAAATGTAGTGTTATAATTCTAGATCATTCTGGCTATCATTTGAAAACTTATATTCAGGAGTTCCTCAGAGGCCCCAACACTTCCTTGTCCCACAGACTGTAGATGATGGGGTTTAATATGGGGGTGAGAATGTTTTAGAAAAAGGACACAGCCTGGCTTTCCTCAGCTGAATTCAGAGTTGGAGGTGTCATACATAGAAAAATGCCTGGTCCTAAATAAGGGCACACCAGATCCATGTTGGAGTTGGCCAAAGATGATGCCTCAGTGAGGTGAAGGACTTAGTTCATCCTCCAAAGCAGCTCGTAAATAGCCAGGAACAGTACAGAACAATGGCTGGGGCCACATCAGTGACCAGACAAACAACATACCCCAGTCTGGACCAGCTGGACAATCTGTGCGCCCCCCCAGAACTGTGAGTTCCCCCAAGCTGTCATGGTGGGTGCCCCTCCCCCACAGGCTGTTTCTCAGAGGGGAAAGGAAAGGGACTTTACCAGCAGCAGGGGCTGAGCACAACCGAATTCCAATTGTGGAATTAATTGACAAATTCTGGCTACTAAAAATAGGCCCCAAGCTCAGCTGAACCTCGAGTAAAAGCTGAGGTCACTGTTTTTTTGCCCCAGCACAGAGGGGGCTGTGCCAATGAAAAAAGAAAAAAAAACAGAGGCTTTTTTTTGGATTTGAAAAGGTCTGGGCCCTAAACAAAAGGAGGGCTCACATAGGACCTGAAGATACATAGAGCAATGTACCAACTTAAGTTCTTGATTGGTAAACCCAAGGAACAGTGGTCCTGCTCTGAAAAGGATTTTTCTTTTTCATTTTGGTGGCTGTATTTCTAAGGCTTGACAGCTCTTTGGACACAGCTGCAAGGCCTCTCAGACTCCACTGCCCCAGGCATAGGCAGAATTAAGCTTGTTTGAGTGTTTGTCTGGATCCTGTGCCTTCTCCAGGAGAGGGGTGGGCCCAGCTCAGGTGGAATCCCTCCCCCAAGGAGTTCAGACCCCAGGGTCTGGAAAACTGAAATGATTAAAACCAGACTACAACCTCGCTATCTTGACCATGCCCCCAGCAGGGAGAGTCTGCTGAAGTTAAAGTTACCACATCACCTAATGCTAGTGGGATCTGCAGGCAGACAAGCACCACATACTGGGCAGAATAGAAAAAGTGGAAAGTCCAGAGACTTCATAGGAAAATCTTTCAATCAGCTGGGTCTCACCCTCAGGGAAAACTGATACAGCTGACTTGTTCTTCCTGACAGGAGGCCAGTTTGGTTTGGGAAAATCTGGCTGGGGTCTACAATACCTAAGTAGACCCTCCTGAGGGGGGAGGCACCATATAGGCAGGAAAAAAAAGAAGAAAACAAGAACTGAAAAATTCTGATCTGTTAAACAAACCTAAGCTAGAGGTCCAGAATAAGCTGAACTGAATGTCAAAGAACAGAGATACAACAAAGTCACCCAGCAAGAAAATTCTAGGTAAAAAAAAAATGGAAACAATCTCTAGAAAAAACTAATTAAAGTAATTAAATGCCTAGATGCCAGCAAAAATAATGAATTATACTAGGAAAATTGAAGAGATGGCCCAGCCAAAGGAATAAACCAACAATTCAAATGAGATACAGGAGTTGAAACAATTAATTCAGAATGTTCAAACAGGCATGGAAAACCTCATCAAAAATCAGATCAGTGAATTGAGGGAGGATGTAAAGAAAGCAGGGAATGAATAAAAACAAGAAATCAAAATCTGAAAAAATAAATCACAGAAGTTATGGGAATGAAAGGCACAGTAGAAGAGATGAAAAAAATGGAAACCTACAATGTCAGATTTCAAGAGGCAGAAGATAGGATTGGTGAACTGGAGGACAGAACATATGAAATCTGAAAAGCAAAAGAAAATATAGGGAAAAGAATGGAAAAATATGAGCAGGAAACTCAGGGAATTGAATGACAACATGAAGCACATGAATATATGTGTTATGGGTGTCCCAGAAGGAGAAGAGAAGGAAAAGGAGGAGAAAAACTAATGGAGGAAATTATCACTGAAAATTTCCCAACTCTTAAGAAAGACTTAAAATTACAGATCCAAGAAATGCACCATACCCCAAACAGAATAGATCCAAATAGAGATACTCCAAGAAACTTATCAATCATAATGTCAGATGTCAAAGAGAAAGAGAATCTTGAAAGCAGCAAGAGAAAAGCAATCTATTGCATACAAGGAAAGCCCAATAAGACTATGCATAGATTTCTCAGCAGAAACCATGGAGGCGAGAAGATAGTGGGATGATATATTTAAATTATTAAAACAGAAAAACTGCCAGCCAAGAATTTTATATCCAACAAAATTGTCCTTCAGAAATGAGGTGGAAATTAAAACATTTTCAGACAAAAAGTCACTGAGAGAATTTGTGACCAAGAGACTGGCTCTGCAAGAAATACTAAAGGGAGCACTAGAGACAGATATGAAAAGACAGGAGAGAGAGGTGTGGGGAAGAGTGTAGAAATGAAGACTATCTGTAAAGATAAAAAGTAGAAAAAGTAGATAAGACATATAAAATCCAAAAGACAAAATGGTAGAAGAAAGTACTGCCTTTACAGTAATAAATGTTAATTGATTAAACTCCCCAATCAAAAGACATAGACTGGCAGAATTTATTTAAAAATGGAACCCATCTATATGCTGTTTACAAGAAACACATCTTAGACCGAAGAATAAACATAAGTTGAAAGTGAAAGGTTGGGAAAAGATATTTCATGACCATAACAATTAGAAAAGAGCAGGAGTAGCTATACTAATATCCAACAAATTAGACTTCAAATGCAAACCAGTTAAAAGAGACAAAGAAGGACACTATGTATTAATAAAAGGAACAATTCAACAAGAAGACATAACAAACTAATATTTATGCACTGAGCCAGAATGCTCCAAAATACATGAGGCAAACACTTAAAACACTGAAAAGAGAAATAGACACATCTATCATAATAGTTGGAGACTTCAATTCCCCACTCTCATCAATGGACAGAACTTCTAGACATAGGATGAATAAAGAAACAGAATTTGAATAATACAATAAATGAGCTAGACTTAACAGACATTTATAGAACATTACCCCCACAATAGCAAGATATACCTTTTTCTCAAGTGCTCATGGATCATTCTCAAGGATAGCCCATATGCTGGGTCACAAAGCAAGTCTCAATAAATTTAAAAAGATTGAAATCATACAAAACACTTTCTCAGATCATAAAGGAATGAAGTTGGAAATCAATAATAGGCAGAGTGCCAGAAAATTCACAAATATTTGGGGGCTCAACAACATACTCTTAAACAACCTGTGGGTCAAGGAAGAAATTACAAGAGAAATCAGTAAATATCTTGAGGCAAATGAAAATGAAAACACGACATATCAAAATTTGTGGGATAGAGCAAAGGCAATGCTAAGAGGGAAATTTATTGCCCCAAATGCTTATCAAAAAAGAAGAAAGAGGAAAAAATTGAGGAATTAGCTTTTCACTTGCAAGAACTAGAGAAAGAACAGCAAACTAATCCCAAAGGAAGCAAAAGGAAAGAAATACTGAAGATTAGAGCAGAAATAAATAAAATTGAGAACATGAAAACAATCAAGAAGATTAATAAAACCAGAAATTGGTTCTGTGAGAAAATCAACAAGATTGATGGGCCCTTAGCGAGGTTGACAAAAAGAAGGAGAGAATGCAAATAAATAAAATCAGAAATGAAGAGGAGACATAACCACTGACCCCACAGAAATAAAGGAATTAATGAGAGGATACTGTGAACAACTTTATGCTAATAAACTTGAAAATGAAGATGAAATGGACAACTTCCTAGAAAGACATGAACAACCAGCATTGACTCGAGAAGAAATAAATGACCTCAACAAACCAATCACAAGTAAAGAAATTGAATCAGTCATTAAGAAGCTCCCCAAAAAAGAAAAGTCCAGAATTCACATTTGAATTCTACCAAACATTCAAGAAAGAATTAGTACTAGTCCTACTCAAACTCTTCAAAGAAATTGAAGAGAAGGGAAAGCTACCTAACTCATTCTACGAAACCAGCATCACCCTCATACCAAAGCCAGACAAGACAAAGATATTACAAAGAAAGAAAACAGACCAATCTCTTTTATGAATATAGATGCAAAAACCCTCAATAAAATTCTTGCAAATTGAATGCAACAGCATAGTAAAAGAATTATAGACCATGACCAAGTAGGATTCATCCCCAGTATGCAAAGATGGTTCAACATAAGAAAATCAATTAATGTAATACACCATATAAACAAATCAAAGCAAAAAAACTACATGATCATCTCAATTGATGAAGAAAAGGCATTTGACAAAATTCAACATCATTTTCTGTTGAAAACACTTCAAAGGATAGGAATAGAAGGGAACTTCCTCAAAATGATAAAGGGAATATATGAAAAACCCACAGCTAACATCATCCTCAAAGGGGAAAAACTGAGAACTTTCCCCCTAAGATCAGGAACAAGACAAGGATGTCCACTATCACCATTGTTATTCAACACTGTGTTGTAAGTTCTAGCCAGAGCAACTAGACAAGAAAAAGAAATACAAGGTATCAAAATTGGAAAGGAAGAAGTAAAACTCTCACTGTTTGCAGATGATATGGCACTATATGTCAAAAACCTGAAAAATCTGTAGCAAAACTACTAGAGCTTATAAATGAGCACAGCAAAGTGGCAGGTTACAAGATCAACACTCAAAAATCCGTAGTGTTTCTATACACTAGTAATGAACAATCTGAGGGGGAAATCATGAAAAAAATTCCATTTACAATTGCAACCAAAAGAATAAAATATTTAGGAATAAATTTAACTAAAGAGACAAAAGCCCTATACAGAGAAATCTATAAGAAATTGTTAAAAGAAATCACAGAAGACTTAAGTAAATGAAAGGGCATACTATGTTCATGGAATGGAAGACTAAATATAGTTCAGATTTCAGTTCTACCTAAATTGATTTACAGATTCAATGCAACACCAATTAAAATTCCAAAAACTTACTTGTCAGAAATAGAAAAAGCAATAACCAAATTTATCTGGAAGGACAGGGTGCCCTGAACAGCTAAAAGTATCCTGAGAAAGAAAAATGAAGTCGGAGGTCTCATGCTACCTGGTTTTAAGGAGTGTTATGAAGCTACAGTGGTCAAAACACCATAGTACTGGCATAAAGATAGATATACTAATTAATGGAATCAAATAGATTGTTCAGATATAGACCCTCTCATTTATGGACAATTGATCTTTGGTAAAGCAGTCAGGCCAACTCTCCTGGGACAGAACAGTCTCTTCAATAAATCGTGCCTAGAGAACTGAATATCCACATGCCAAAGAGTGAAAAAGAATCCTTATCTCAAATCCTATAAAAAATTAACTAAAAATGGATCAAAGGCTTAAACACTAGATCTGAGACCATAAACCTTTTAGAAGAAAATGTAGGGAAATATCTTATAAATCTTATAATAGGAGGCAGTTTCCTAGACCTTACACCCAAAGCATGAGTATTGAATAAATAAATAAATAAATGGGGACTCCTCAAAATTAAACACTTTTGTGCATCAAAGAACTTCATCAAGAAAGTAAAAAAAAAACAGCCTACACAGTGGGAGACAATATTTGGAAACAAAATATCAGATAAAGGTCTAGTATTCAGAATAGATAAAGGGATTGTTCAACTCAACAGCAAAAGGACAGACGAACAATTACAAAATGGGCAAAACACTTGAACAGACACTTCTCAGAAGAGGAAATTCAAATGGCCAAAAGGCACATGAAAAGATGCTCAACTTCCCTGACTATTAGGGAAATGCAAATCAAAACCACAAGATATTATCTCACACCCACCAGAATGGCCATTATCAATAAAAAAGAAAATAACAAGTGCTCGACAGGATGTGGAGAAAGAGGCACACTTATCCACTGTTGGTGGGAAAGTAAAGTGGTACAACTGCTGTGGAAGGCAGTTTGGTGGTTCCTCAGGAAGCTAAGTATAGAATTGCCATATGACTCGGCAATACAACTGCTAAGTATCTACTCAGAGGACATGAAGGCAAAGACACAAATGGACATTTCCACACCAATGTTTATAGCAACATTATTTACAATTGCCAAAGATGAAAACATCCCAAATGTTCATCTACAGACAAGTGGTTAAACAAGCTGTGGTATATACATATGATGGAATATTATGCAGGTGTAAGACAGAATAAAGTCGGACCTTAAGGACATTATGCTGAGTGAGATCAGCCAGAAACAAAAGGACAAATACGGTGTGGTCTCACCGATATGAACTAACATTAATGAATGAACTAGGATAATTTCAATTAAGAACAAAGGTCATCAGGAGATAGAATAGGGTAGATATTGGGTAATTGGAACTGAAGTGATACAGATTGTACAATGGGACTGATTGTAAAAATTCAGAAATGAATAGCACAATACTACCTAACTGTAATCCAATAATGTTAGAACACTGAATGAAGCTGAATGTGAGAATGATAGAGGGAGGAGGTCTGTGGGCACAAATGAAATCAGAAGGAAAGATATATGATAAAGACTGAAATGTAGAATATAGGAATGCCTAAAGTGTATAGTGATAGTGACTAAATGTACAAATTTTTAAATGTTTTGCATGAGGAAAAATAAAGGAATGTCAATAACGCAGGGTATTGAAAATATATGGCAATTAATATTTTAAAACTTTAACTTATGTGTGGGACTAAAGCAAAAAATGTTTATTTGATACAATATTTATATTTTGACTAGTACATTTCCTAATAATAACTTATGTGGACAGCTTAATTAAACACCATAAGTACATGAAACCTTGAGTAGGGCATGAGATTTTGTAGGTTTGTCCAGATTGATGCCTCAATAAATCCAAGAAGGACTGGAACCGTGAATAAAAAGTATTTGCAAAGTCCCCTTGGGGGAATGGTGAGAAAGGGGGAAAATTCAACTTTCCCAAGTGGAGAATTCTTGATATTCTCACAAGCAGTGGGGACAATGAAAGCAATGGGCTGAGCCCCAATCTTGGGATTTGTTCATATGAAACTTAACCCCACAAAGGATAGGCTAGGCTTACTTAAAATTAGGCCTAAGAGTCATCCCCAAGAGAACCTATTTTGTTGCTCAGATGTGGCCTCTCTCTCTCTCAGCCAATACAAAAAGCATACTCACTGACCTCTGCCTCTCTATGTGGAACATAACTCCCAGGGGTATGAACCTTCCTGGCAACATGGGACAGAAATCTTAGAATGAGCTGGAACTCAGCATCATGGGATTGAGAAAAAGGGGGAAGAGAAAAATGAGACAAAATAAAATGTCAATGGCTGAGAGATTCCAAACATATCTGAAAGGTTATCCTGGAGGTTATTCTTATGCACTAAATAGATATCACCTTTTTAGTTAAGGTGTAACAGAGAGGCTGGCAGGAACTGCTTGAAAATGTAGAGCTGTGTTTCAGTAGCCATTTTTCTTGAAGAGGATTGTATAATGATATAGCTTTTGCAATGTGACTGTGTGATTGTGAAAACCTTGTGTCTGATGCTTCTTTTCTCTACCTTATAGACAGATGGGTAAAACATATGGATTTAAAATAAGTAAATAATAGGGGGAATAAATGTTAAAATAAATTTACTAGATTGAAATGTTAGTGATGAATGAAAGGGAGGGGTAAGGGGTATGTTATGTATGAATTTTTTCTGTTTTCTTTTTATTCCTTTTTCTGAATTGATGCAAATCTTCTAAGAAATGACCACGATGATGAATATACAACTATGTGTTGGAAAAGAAAGAAAGTCCATATTGTATGTTGATTGGTTTTATTAATAAAATTTTTTAAAAAAGAAAAAAAAGGCTTACCAATATCATATGAGAGGGGCAGATGGTCAAGGATTTCTTCTGTTCCTCTTGGAATCTCATATGAAAGACCCTTGACAAAATGAACCTTTAGGAGGCCAGAGTGAGTCCAAAGGGAATGAGGAGGAACATGATTCCTGTGGCAAACAAAGACATTTCATATTTAGTGGTGTCCTCACAGGAGAGTTTCAGGATAGCTGAGATTTCACAGAAGTGGTGAATCTCCCTAGATTCACAGAATGTAAAGTGAATGGAATACGCATTTGGAACAAGGAATTTAGGAACCCCAACCAGGAGAGGTTGTAAACAGACCCTGGGATTCATGATGGCTGGGTTGCAGATGTCAATATAGTGATCTTAGTACATCAGATTCAAAAGGATACATTCAGAACTTGTCATTGGTACTAGAACAGCGTCTGTATTCCAGAGCCAACCTGTGAGACAGTTTTCCTCTGGATCCAGATGTTAGTGACCCTATTAAGGATAGTGGTGGAGATAAGAATTAAGTCCATATCAGAAAGATGACTGGAGAGCAAGTACATGGAGGTGTGGAGTCCATACACTACCCAAAATAGAAGGATAAGGATTATGTTTCCTGTGAGGGCAATGATGTAGCTCAGAAAAAATGATCTAGATAAGGAAGATGATTTATCTCATATTGGGAAGTAGCTCAAGGAAAAATATATCTGTGTCTTCCATTTCATTTCCTCTACTTATGATGATGTTAAAGCTGAGTTTGCTTGAGGTAACCAGTTAGAGTGTGAGGGATGGAAATTTTTAATTTGATATTCTCCTTATGTCAAAGGAGACATATTATTGTCAAACCTACTGCATAAGTTTGTCAACACTAGGTATTGTATATCAGCCTAAGCTCCATTCCTTGGTATTTTCATAAGATAGTGCATTATAAAGTTAAAGATTTGAGCCATATAAAGCCAAGATTCAACTCAAAATAGGTCTGTGTTCTTGAGCAATTACCTTAAATTCTATGAGTCTTGGTTCTTTCATCATTAAAATAAAAATAATAAGGATCACATACTGAGACAGCAAAGTGACTATATCATGGTATGTGAACATAAACTTTATATTCCTGCTACTTCTCCTGAAGCTCTTCATCTTTCTCAAAATGAATGTGACCTCTTATGTTTCTTTTACAATTTAGTCAGTGAATTCTTTAATGTTAGGATAAAATTTTACTCAATTTCGTACTCCAATGAACACATCTGAAACATTGCCTTATACATCATAGATGTTCATTAAGTATTTGCTGAATCTATTCATTTCACAGCCTCTAAGCTTATTAATGTTTAGATATATATATAATGAATGTTTATTCTGAAAAAAATACTTCTATTTTTCTATAATCATATGGAACAAGCCATTGACTTATATTATATTGAATATATCTAATAAATACTTGACCAATTTACACAATGAAATTCTTCATTGATTTACTAGTCAATTTATAACTGACAGAACATTAATAACTGACAGAAGCTATGGCTACCATAATTTCCTACATCAATGATTCTGCTTCTGGGGTGAACTAAATCACTGCATTAATTTATTTCACCATTATTTTGAAATAAGTCAAATATGTATGAACAAAGCCTAGGTCTCCAATGTTTCAATTAAAATATAGTTATTGCTCTGGGAGCATGTCATGGTATAAGAGGATTACACTTTTTATACCCGGTTTCTTCCTTGAAATGGTCTTATCTTCTATCTTGCCCTTCAATATTATGGCTCTTGACACAGGTGATTATTGTATATATTTTATGCATGATTAATTTGATTATGTAGAAGTTGTACCTTTATGTTTCTTCTCTCATTTGAGTAAGTTGTGATCTAATTGTGAACTGAGTGTAGTTGGCTTGAAACCTAAACCAAAAATATTTGTACCAACACACAAAGCTGCATCCATTAATGCTCAAAAAGAAAGGAGTCTAAAGGTGGGGTTCCTTTACTGAAGCATATTCTGACTTTGGGATGCTCTCTGTCCTTTGTGGCAGAAACTAGAACAGGGAAATCTAAATACAGGGGACAAAATTGTGAATTCAAATAGATGCAGTTTTTTTAATGGTCTTGGTAAAATATTCTAGTTTTAGAAACAAACAAATGGTGGCTCAGTGGCAGAATTTTCACCTGCCATGCTGGAGACCTGAGTTCGATTCCCAGTACCTGCCCATGCCAAAAAAAAAGAAAGAAAAGAAAAGACAAACAAGCAGTTTTCCCTATTATTAACATTTTGCCTGAGTGTGATCCCTTTGTTACATTCACTAAAACATTATTATAGTCACATGACTAACTACAGGCCACAATTTTTATTAGGATTCATCTTTGTGCTATGCTGTTTGCACTGTTCAGTTTTATTCTCATAACATAGGTACAGCCTAAATTTAATCATTTTAGCCACTTTCAAATGTACAATTCATGGTGTTAAATTAATTTACAATGTTGTGCTACCATCACAGACATCCATTCCTCAAATTTCCCATCACATTAAAGAGAAACTATACCAATTCATCATTAATTCCCTGTTCCCTAACCCACTACAGCTATTGGTAACCCATATTCTTGTTTCTGGCTCTGGAAATGTGCTTATTCCAGGTATTTCATATCAGTGAGATCATACAATATTTGAATTTTGCATCTGACTTATCTCACTCAACATAATATTTTCAAACATCTTCCAGATTTTCCTTACATCAGAAATTCATCCCATTGTGTATCTGAATAATATTCCATTGCAGTATAGTACTAATTTCTATTGGTGGAAACTTGGATTTCTTCTTTCTCTTGGCAATTTTTAATAATGACACTCTCAATATTGATGGGCAAATTTCTATTTTAGGTCCTAATTTCATTTCTTAGATTATATACCTACATGTGTTATTGCCAGGATATGTAGCAATTCTATACTTCTTTCTGAGGAACTGCCATACTGCCAAACTTTTGTCCACAGCAGCAGAAGCCTTTTTCATGCCCACCAATAATGAAAAAGCATTCCAATTTCTCCACATCTTCTCTAATTCTTACTATTTTCCCTTTTTGCTTTTCCTTTTTTATAGTAGCAATTCTAGTCGGTGTGACATGCTATTTCATTTGGCTGTGATTTTCACTGCCTGACAGCTAATGATGTTGAGAATCTATTCAGCACAGAAATGCATTTCTTAGCCACTTGTGTATCTTCTTCAAAGAAGTGGCTATTCTAGTCTCTTGTTCATTTTAAAAATTAGCTTGTATATTTCCCCAATAAGTGGACTTGTAACACTGATCAAAAATTAATCAGCCACAGATGTATTTACTTCTGAACTTTCAGTTGAAATACATTGGTCTATATGTCTCTTCTTGTGTCACTATCACAGTGTTTTGATTTCTGCAGATTTGAATTAAGTCTTAAGACTAGGAAATTTGAGTCCTCAAACTTTGATCTTCTTTTTCATGTTACTTTTGACTTTAGGAGCCCTTTCCCCTCTCATATAACTATAGATACAATTACATATAATTATAATGCTTTTTGAATTATGTTCTTTCCATAAATCACTTTAGGTTGAGTTGACACTGTTTGGATTTCCTAGATGCTGAAACAAATACCGACAATGTGTTGCTTGAACAACCTGAATGTATTTGCTCATAGTCTCAGAAGCTCGAATTTTTGCTTCCACTCAGGGTGGGTATCTTGTTACTGATTGGCAATTTGGGGGGACATCTGACTTTTCTGTTACATGTCAATGCCTTCACCTTTCTCCTGTGGGTACTGTTGATATTTGTCTTCTGGCTGTTCCCCATGACTTTTCTCTCTATGTGATTTTCCCTGTGCTTATAAAGGACACTTTCAGTGCTGTCTCACTTTCTTCCCCTTCTAGGACTGCCACAGTGTATATATTGTTGTACTTGATGATGTCCCACAGGTTTTGTAGACTTAGTTCATTTTTTTCATTTTCTCTGGCTGCTCTTCAGCCTGAATCATTACAATTTTCTTTTCTTTGAACTCACTGATTCTTTATTTTGCCAGTTCTAATCTGTTATGGTATCCCTCTAGGGAAATTTTAATTTGAGTTTCTTGATCTTCAGTGCATTTTAGTTTCATTTAATAGCTTTTATCTCTTGTTTTTAAATCTCATTTTGTTTACATAACACTTTCCTGATATACTTTATTTCTTACTCCACATTTTCCTTTAACTATTTCAGAATATTTAGCATGATTTATAAAAATATTTTCTGGTATATACAAAGTCTGTTCTTTATCATTGATTGCAGTGTTTTAACTTCTTCTTTTGAATGGGCCATCATTAAAAATTTCTTTGTCTTTATTGTAATAGTTTACTGAACACCATATGTTATGATGTTATAATGTGTTAACTCTGGAACTTAGTACCTGAGTCATCACATTGGAAATTTTCCATGAATGAGAAAAATTTTACCCTAAATTTTTGTCAAAATATCTTAACACTTTCCATAATATTTCACCAGTAGATTCTTGAAACACTTCTTTGCCACTCAGAGGAATTGTGTAAGAGGGACAAATATGCACATTTGCTTCAGTCCTTCCTTTCCTAGTGATTGTCCAGAAATAGATTTATAGAAAAACTTGCCATATTTTGTACTTAAGTAAAGACAGAAATTGGAAACTAATACACTCATAGGAGCATGCATCTTTGAGATCCTAGTATAACTGAAACAAATCTTAGTCATTTCATCTTGTTCACATGATAAACCAACATACAAAACACTTTTCTTCAGTAAAGTAAAAATGTGATACCAAAAGCTAGTACATGTTACAACATGGAAGACCCTATAAGACATTTTATTAGGCAAGATAAGCTAGACACAAGAGGATAAGTAATGCGTGATTTCTCTTATATGAAATACTTAGAATAAGCAAATTCACAGAGATGAAAGCAAAAGAGTGGTTACCAGGGGTGGAGGGAGTGGGAATTGGGAAGATATTGTTAAATGAGTATGAGTTTTTTGGGGAGAAGATGCAAATAGTGAGAAGATAAATAGTGATAAAAGTTACTCAGTACTGTCAATGTATATAATGACAAAGAATTATCCAATTAAAATTGTTAAAATGGTTTTTCTGTAATGTATACAGAAATTATATCAATTGTCATGACTGCATGGAACTATATCCAGAGTAAGCTTTTCTATCATCTTTGTTAACAAAACATACTTTTATTGAACCTGTCTGTACGTTAGAAATTAATTGTAATCTCCATGTGAATTAGATGCATAACCACATATCACATTCTCTAGCAAAGAATCTTCCACAAATCCCAGAAAAAAATCAATATTTGTTTAATAAATGTTTGATCAATTTCTTAGAACCTCCTCTTTCCCGAGGTAGGGTACACCCTCCATCATTTTCCAGTCTGGTGTGGATGGAAATGACTTTTCAACAAGAATATTGAATACCTAAGAATCCAATGACTTAAAACTCCTCTAGTTCTCTCTTATATGTATTGAAGAATCAATATTGTTTAGGAGAAGTATTCTGGGGAAATGCCTGTTGGTCTATGTGTATGCATGTGTATGCTGATGTTATTGGAATCTTAGTTTCTATTTCATCAATTTTGTGATCTGAATTAATTTCAAAAACTAGTTTAAAAGTCCAGTATAACATCTTAATGATATATGTGCACACACAACCATATGCAAGGTCACAAAGCACATAGTACAGAGAATGATGCTATTCTCATGATGCTCTGTAAGTTTAATTTTCATTCATCAGTAATATATGAACAAAATTCATGTTAGTACATACATATCTAGGTACTTTATTAAATATGTCCATATAATTCCACATAATAGAAGCACTTTAATTCATTTGCCATTGATGGAATTTTATATTCTCTCTATGCTTTTTATATTACTGACTTGCAATTACTATGCTGCAGATAATATTTATTGTATATTTCACAAGGAACTTAACATTCTGTAAATATCTTAATACTTTAGCCTATGAGAGTGCCATTTTCAGCATGTTTCCAATTTTATACCAATAGGTTTTTTGACCAATTTGAGAATAAGAATATAAAAATAAAATTATAGGTTATTATTATTTTAATTGTACTTCTATATAAACTAGAAAATTAGAGTATTTTTAAATATTGCTTCTAGTTTTAACTCATCTTCTCTCAATACCTTCTTAAAGCCTCTGCTGACTTTCTGATTATATGCTTTGTCTTCTCAGTTCTGTACTTTAAGGAATCCATTAAATATTATGCACATTACATGTACAGTCAAACCATAAAGATTGAACTTTATCCATCCTCCCCCATCAAAATAATGTGTAATGTATTAGGATAATTTGGATGATAATTATATCTTTAAAATATTAGATGTTCATTAGAATTTGCTCCAAATCATGCAATGTAAAATATCTCTCCATTTATTTATGTATTTTAAGCTATTTTTAAATTTTTATGGTGTCATATATTTAGCATTTCCCACTAATTTCTTATTGTGTTCCTTGATGTATTATACTTGGATAATGAATGCATGCTACAATTAATACTTCCTCATATTTAACAAAAGCTCAAAACCAATTTTGAGCTTTGTCCATTCATGTATCCAAACAAATTCTGAATTAACTTAGTAATTAATTAAATATCTTATTTTTCTAATTTAATAAATAATCCCATCAGCTAAAATTATCATTGCTTTTCTCTCCTTTTCACAATGATCATACCTTACATTAATATGTCTAGATTTGGGAATTTACATAAGAACAAAATTAACTATGTTAGTAGCAAATGGCATTGTATGGCCCCTTGGTATTATTAGGAATACTGTATTTACCCATTATGTGTTGCTATCACATGTTTATTGCTCACATCCTAGAAAATTATTTTTTTCTAAAACAATAGTATTATATATACTTAGTTATTCTTGTTTTACAAATGAGGAAATTGAGAAGAAATTCTCCAGTGTCAAATGAAATCTACATTGCTGATTAAAGTGCTGACCAGAACTTCCCATGCCACAGTCCTTGATGATTTACCTCAAAGCCATGTTGGTGGGAGGACTGTTCCTTTCTCTGGATGAAAAACCAAGTATCTGGTCATTCAAGTCAGAAGCCCCATCTGTGTTCTCCATTCACATATTTTTTTGTGATATTTATTTGTTCCTGGTGCAAAAAACTTTTTCTTAGACTTTGTACTCACTCACTATAATATTAAGCACTTGCTTATCAAAAACTTATCAACTGGGCGGGCCAAAGTGGCTCAGCAGCAAGAACGCTTGCCTGCCATGTCAGAGGACCCGGGTTCGATTCCCGGTGCCTGCCCATGTAAAAAACAAACAAACAAACAAAAAACTTATCAACTATTCCATGACTCAGTGTGAAATTCTGAAAGTTGGTATATTAATCCTGAACTTGTCCATTAGTCATTATTAAGTCAAATTTATCAGACCTACCTGGGATGTTAATTGCATTGGAGAAAATTCCACTGAAACCCTTGAGCAGGGTGGTTAAGTTTCATTTCCATTTTATCCAGTTCAAATAGCAGGCATTACAGGGAATCTTTGTAAGGAAAGCTTTAGAGAACTTGCACAAATCAGATCTGATTCTCATTACTAAGAATTAACAGAAAACAAATTTTAGCTTTACACTCTCTATTGATTTTCATTGCTGGCAATTATTGATTTATTCAAAATAATGTTTAAGCCATAGAGGTAAAAAATATTTCAGAACATGCTGACATGAAACCAAATATATGGTAAGGCCTGGAGATCATGGAAATGTGGAAATAAGACCTCTACTTAGTTCACTTTCGGGTAGAACACAACCTGGGGAAAGTGTTGACAGCTTCTGATGGGACAAGAATTATGTAGGTTCTTAATATAACCAGAATACAAAGACTGTACTGAGATTAAGCTCTTCGGTATTAGAGTTACCTTATTTCCTAAAAGAAAGTAGAGAACTGTATGGAATGACAACTGGATGAATGCTTGTAGAATTGTGCTGACTTCAAAGCCTCATTTTTCATACTAATTATATGATCTACACAAAATCCAAAACCACAGTCTAATAACAAATACATTTTAAGTGCCATGAGGCAAATATAAGTAGAGGCAGGACATTACTTCTCAAAACAGGATTTTCACCTATGAGGATGACCAGATGAAGGAAAAAGATCACACCTAGGATGATTAAGTGGATGGTGTTCTCATCCAGGAAATCTGAAATGCAAAAAGAGAAAAGATATATTTTCTTTTTCCCTTACTCTAACAATTATTCCAATTAAATATAAATCAAGAGAATTCCATTTAAATTATAATTTTTAGTTATGTATGATCTATTTTTACATCAACCTTGTCTTTCTTCTCAGTCAGTCAAGAAATTCCTGTTCATTATTTCCATTATGGTATGGACAAAATCTTTAATTCCATTGCTTGTTATTTGGAATGTAGGACCATTTTTAATAGTGGATCAATTTAACTGCATTTCCTCTTTTACTATAAGCAAATATTTTTGTATTTATAAATAATGCAGGAAAACATGTATATAAAAAAACTCTGAATCTTAGCAATATCTGGACTGCCAGTTATTTCCTGAACTCATCCTGTATTTATATTATTATCATTATTTTCTACAACTTCACATCTGAAACTAAATCAGTGTTTGTCTATTGCCATCATTATGTAGTATCATCCCGACATCTAGATTCATCAAACAAACTTTCCTCTTCTTTCAGATACTAGGAACTCTTATTTGTCCATTTGTTATTTCAATCCAATGGAAATATGTGTGTCCTTCTTCCTAATCATCTTCCCATCGCTCATCCTCATACCATCTTTTCCAAGCTAATTTGCAACAGGATTTCACATCATGAACAGACCCTCTATCATCCAACAGTTGATCATCATGTAATATATGTGTTTGAACCCTTCTGTTCTAGTTTGCAAGCTGCCATAATGTGACATATAATAAACAGAACAGTTTTTAAAAAGAGGAATTTTTAAGTTGCAAGTTTATACTTCAAAGGCCATGAAAATGTCCTAATTAAGGCAAGGCTATAAAAATGTACAAATTAAGGCACCAACAAGAGGTGACCTTCGCTCAAGAAAGGCTGATGATGTTCAGGGTTCCTCTCTCAGCTGCAGGGGCACATGGCAAGTCTGCTGGCTTTCTCTCCCTGCTCCTTGTTTCATGGAGCCACCCCAGAGCCATATTCCATCTTCCTCTTCAAAGGTCTTTGGCTGCATGGGGTATAAAGCTTTTTCCAAAATTGTTCCCTCTTACTCCAGTAAGAGACCCCATCTTGAATGGGTGGAGACACGTCTCCATGGAAACCATCTAATCAAAAGTTACCACCTGCAATTAGGTGAGTCACCTATCCATGGATAATCAAAAAGCTCCTGGGAAGCAATATTGAATAAGGATTAAAGGACATGGCTTTTCTGGGGGTAAACCACAGATTCAAACTGGCACAACTTTCTTTGCTATGTCCTCACAATCTAATTCTGTTAAGGCTACCATGGGCCTTCTGCATACCTCTTGCTGCCCAGGATTCTCTCATTAATTCATTAAAATCTGTCATACTTTCAAAATTATAAGTAATATGTGGGGCATAAGTTACCTCTTTGTTGCCAAATCCAATTCATTCATTCCAAAGAAAAGATTTGACCTAGATTTTCAGTGTTGGTGCTGTGTGAAGCCCACACAAGCACAGGGCTCAGAGCAGAGGACTTCCATGACCAGATGGAAAGATGGGGCTGAATTTGGGTTCTCCACCTTCACATAGACTGTGCCCTTGACTTTGATGTCTTCTTCTAATATCTGGTTTCTTGTTAACTCACCAAATAAAGCTCATGATAGATATAAAATGGTTTATTCATTTCTTCACCCACTCTGCTTTTTTGAAAAATATGTATTAAGTACCTAATGTGTACCAGGTTCTGGATTGCAAAACTTTTACAACAGGCCTTCCATGATAGCATCCATGCTAATTTAAGAGAACCTCAGTGCTCTGATACAACCATGCCATTTTTCTGATATGAATCATGGCAATATCTACTAAAATCATATTTTGCTATATTTCACCCACTAAAGAGAGTGTATCTTGAGTATAGATATTTATGTCATTTGTGTCTAGAGAATTGTGTTTTATGAATGAAATAACTAATGAATACACCCAGTGCATGAGCACTGAAGAAATAAATAGATAAATGGGAACTTCTCAAAATTAAACATTTTGTGCACCAAAGAATTTTATCAAGAAAATAAAAAGGTAGCAACACAATGGTAGACAATATTTGGAAACCACACATCAGATAAGGGTCTAGTATCAAGAATATATAAAGAGATTTTTCAACTCAACAACAAAAAGACAAACAACCTAATTAAAAAATTGGCAAAAGACATGAACAGACACTTCTCAGAAGAGGAAATACAAATGGCTAAATAGCACATGAAAAGATGCTCAAGTTCCCAGGCTATTAGGGAAATGCAAATCAAAACCACAATGAGATATCATCTCACACCCACCTGAATGGCCATTATCAAAAAACACAGAAATGACAAGTGCTGGAGAGGATGTGGAGAAAGAGGCACATTTATCCACTGTTGGTGGGGATATAAAATGGCACAACCACTGTGGAAGGCAGTTTGGCAGTTCCTCAGGAAGCTAAGTATAGAATTGTCATATGATCCAAAAATACCATCTATTCTGAGGACATGAGGACAAGGACACATACAGACATTTATATACCAATATTTATAGTAGCATTATTTACAGTTGCCAACAGATGGAAACAGCCCAAATGTCCATCAACAGAGGAGTGGTTAAACAACAGAAGAGTGGTTAAACAAGCATAAAACAATGAAATATTATGCAGCTGTAGGACAGAATAAAGTCACGAAGCATGTAAAAATATGGATGGAACTTAAAGACATTATGCTGAGTGAAATTAGCCAGAAGCAAAAGGATAAATACTGTATGATCTCTGTGGTAGTTAGATTCAGTTGTCAACTTGGCTAGATGAAGGTACCTAGTTCTGTTGCAGTGGACATGAGCCAATGGTACGTGAACCTCATCTGTTGCTCATTACATCTGCAGTCAGTTAAGAGGCATGCCTGCTGTAATGAATGATGTTTGATTTAATTAGCTGGTGCTTAAATGAGAGAGCACAATGTAGCACTGCCTAAGCAGCTCAGCATGTCTCATCTCAGCACTCACAGCTCAGCCCAGGCCTTTGGAGATGCAGAAAGAAATCACCCTGGGGAAAGTTGTTGGAACCCAGAGGCCTGAAGAGAAGGCCAGCAGAGATCACCCTGTGCCTTCCCACGTAAAAAAGAACCTCAGTTGAAAGTTAGCTGTCTTTCTCTGAAGGAATAATGAAATAAATCTCCTTTTATTAAAAGCCAATCCGTCTCTGGTGTGTTGCATTCTGGCAGCTTGTAAACTAGAACAGTCTCACTGATACAAACTAACATTAATAAGTGAACGTGGAGAATTACAGTTAAGAACACAGGTGATCAAGAGAATAGGGTAGAGATAGGGTAATTGGAGCTGAAGGGATACAGATTGTGCAACAGGACTGATTGTAAAAATTCAGAAATGGGTAGCACAATACTACCTGTTTGTAGCACAATAATGTAAGTACACTGAATGAAGCTGAATGTGAGAATGATGAAGGGAGAAGAGCTGGGGGCACATATGAAACCAGAAGGAAAGATAGATGATAAAGACCAAGATGGTATAACATAGGAATGCCTAGAATGTACAATTATGGTGACTAAATATCCAAATTAAAAAATGCTTTTGCATAAGGAAGAACAAAGGAATGTCAATATTGCAGGGTGTTGATAATAGATGGTCATTCATATTTTTAAACTTCAACTTTTGTGTGAAACTAAAACGAGAAATTTTCATTTGGTACAAAATTTATCTTTTGACTAGTGCATTTCCTAATTTAACTTATATGGAGAGTTTAATTGAGCACTGTAAGTATATGGAACCTTGAATAGGGCATGAGATTTTGTTGGTTTGTCTAGGTTAGTGTGACACCCCAATAAATCCAAGAGTGATTTGAACAATGAATAAAGAGGTATTCACAGGGTCTCCTTGAGGGAATGGGGAGAAAGGGGGAAAATGCAACATCCACATTTCAGGAATTCCTGATATTCTCAAAAGCAGTAGGGACAACCAAATCAATAGGCTAAGGCCTCAATCTTGTGGTTTAGCCCTATGAAATTTATCCCAGCAAAGGATAGGCTAAGTCTACTTTAAAATTATGCCTAAGGGTCAACCCCAGAGAACCTCTTCTGTTGTTCAGATGTGGCCTCTCTCTCTCTCAGCTGACATGGCAAGTGTCCTACCTCCCTCTATGAGGGACATGACTCCCAGGGGTGTAAACCTCCCTGGCAATGTGGGATAGAAATGCTTGAATAAGCTCGAACTCAGCCTCTAGGGATTGAGAAAATCTTATTGACCAAAAGGGGGAAGAGAGAAATGAGACAAAATAAAATGTCAGTGGGTAAGAGATTTCAAACAGAGTCAAGAGATTTCAAACAGAGTCTGGAGGTTATTCTTATACAGTACATAGATATCCCCTTTTTAGTTTATGGTATTTTAGAGTGGCTAGGGGAAAGTACCTGAAACTGTAGAGCTGTGTTCCAGCAGCCATGTTTCTTGAAGATGATTGTATAATGATATAGCTTTTGCAATGTGTGATTATGAAAATCTTGTGTCTGATGCTCCTTTTATCTATAGTATAGACAGCTGAGTAAAAAATGTGGATAAGAAATAAATAAATGGGGGGACAAATGCTAAAATAAATTAAGTACGCAGAATGAATGGTGCCTTTCTTTTTCTCCTTAAAATTTCTATATGATTCATTCTGCACATCATATTTCTGATATGCCACATTATGATTATACTTGTTATATTTCCCCCAGTCCTTGAGGATATATACTTCTCTGTTTCACTTATGACCACAGAAATACATTTCATGAATGATAACAAAGAATGAGTAGTGAAAGTTCTCTCTGGGCGGGGGCCAAGATGGC
>PVIY010024210.1:0-38370 GCA_004026745.1 Myrmecophaga tridactyla | reverse complement strand
ACAATTGGCATTTGGTTGGGCTCAGCCCCTGCTGCTGGTAAAGTCCTTTCCTTTCCCCTTTGGGAAGCAGCCTGTGGGGGAGGGACACTGGCTGTGGTGGCTTGGGGAACTCATAGTTCTGGGGGGGCTTGCAGCCAGTCCAGCTGGTCCAGACTGGGGTACGCTGTGTGTCTGGTCACTGATGTGGCCCAGCAGTTGTTCCGTACTGTTCCTGGCTATTTAGTAGCTGTTCTGGAGGACAAACTAAATCCCACACCTTACTAAGCCGCCATCTTGGCACTCCAAAGACCCCGTTTTTTAGGGTGGTAACTTTAGATGAGATGTTTCCATGGAGATGCCTCTGCACCCATTCAAGGTGAGGTTGCTCATTGGAGCCCTTTACTAGGGAACCATTTTAGAAAGAGCCATGAGAGCCCACGCAGCTAGAGACCTTTGGAGATGATAAAGGAAAATGTCCCTGGGGGAGCTTCATGAAACAAGAATCCTGGAGAGAAGGCTAGTATATGTTGCCATGATCACCATGTGCCTTTCCAGTTGAGAGAGAAATCCTGAACTTCATTGGCCTTTCTTGAGTGAAAGTAACCTCTTATTGATGTCTTAATTTGGACATTTTCACAGTCTTAGAACCCTAAACTTGCAACTTAATAAATTCCCCCATTTTAAAAGCCATTCCATTTATGGAATATCACATTTCAGCAGCTTACAAACTAGAACAATGTGTTACTGCATTTGTATTCTTCAAGTCTTCTTAATTAGTTGTTGATTGTGGAACTTCTTTAAAATGCAAAATCCTAATTCTAATAACATTCCTGAATATAGCTGTTTTGTGCTATATTTTGAAAAATTGGAGTTTTGTTATAAGTCCATGAAAAAAGCAACAAGGAAATGGTTTATTTCTGTGGCATGCCTTGATATGATTTAGAATCAGGGAAGAAATGACCTAAAACAGTTCTGCAGAAAAGAACACTGCATTACAGTTAGAGTTGTTTTGCAAAAAAGGAGAAAATGGGCTGAGATGATGTCCCTCTCAAAAGGATATTTTTGTATTTCTATTTTTTCGTCTGTCTAACTTTCTATTAATGTCTGTGATTTGTTATATATATGTGTGTGTGTGTGTGTGTGTGTATGGGCAGGCACCGGGAATTGAACCTGGGTCTCCAGCATGGCAGGTGAGAATTCTGCCACTGAGTCACCATCACACTGCCCTCAATATATATTTTCATACTTCCAAACAGTAATAGCAAATTAATAAAAAATTCTTAAAAAGCCCTATTTGAATTACTTGAAGATAAATGAGCACTTATATATATAAATTAGTACTCCTAAAGTCCCAGGGAGAGGGGGCAGGAGGAATCTTAGGCAGCAATGTTCAAGGTCTTAGTTTTTATAATTACTATAAACAAGCCTGGACATTAGAAAGAAACATCCCTGGAATTTTCCTAATGCAGCAGAGGTCTGCCAGAGGGTTGTGCTGGGAAAAGGCAAAGGCCTTTCCAATTGTCCAGGTCACAGCTTTAAGTGAAATCAATCTAATAATTGGAAACAAGTAAAAGAAGGGCATAGGATACATCAACTGCTAAATAAGCCAAAAACAACAGCAACAAAAACCCAGATCCGGCTTCAGTTAGAGATAAGAATGGAGCCAATTTCATTGGGACTAAGACAAATCAGAATACAGGGTAAAAGATGATGCTCTCTGTATTTTAGAACTTCACCTGCTGTATGAGACCAAAGGAAGAGAGCTTCACTTCATTCAAATCCTAAATTTTATGTAGCACACAATCTAACTTAACCTGTCTGGCCAGTTCAGTTAAACAACTTAAACACATTGAGCCTAGAACTGAAAATGAGGGCTTGCAATTCTGTATAGCTTAATATAATACCCAGATACATTCCAGGGTATGTTGGGGAGATAATTAAAAAGTATTGGCAAAACCCTTGAGGGACTAGTGAAAAAAAATGGAATTATTAAACTTTACCAATTGGAAATCCCTAATACTTTCTCAAATATTAAGGAGACCAAAGACAGTAGGCCAAGCCCTCGATCTTGAGGCTTGCTCTTGTGACACTTATTTTTATAGCAGAGAAGCTAAACCTAGCTATAATAATACCTAAGAACTTCTTTTGTTGCTCAGATGTGGCCTCTCTCTCTCTCTCTCTCTAAGCCCAGCTCTGCAAGGAAAATCATTGCCTTCCTGCCTATATGGGACATGACATCTGGGGATGTGCCTGTTCCTGGCATTGTAGGATGGACAATGCCTACCTGACCAAAAGGTAGAAAAGAAATGTAGAACAATAATATATCAGTGGTTAAGAGACTTCAAATAGAGTCAAGAGGCTATTCTAGAGGCTACTCTTATGCAAGCCCCAGCTAGCTATTGCTAACTGCCATGGTATGTCGAGTCCCCACCAACAGTATTCCAGTAAACTTTAAAGAATACCCAGGGTTCTATTTGAGACTTTATAAAAGTTTCACTCCTTGAGTTTAGTTTTTCAGAAACCTAAAACTTCCAGATGCTTCCTAGGCCAGATAAGCTCTGAAACCCAGAGGGGCCAGCCTTTCCAAGAGCATCAACCAGCTCCATCCCCCTACCCCATATGTCAGCACCCCCTTTCAACATGAAGTTAGAATGGTCACTGCCCACATATTCCTAAAGATTGGGAGAAAGATCAAGGGAGAAGGAGGTGCATAACAGAGAAGATAGGATTTAACAAAATAATATGACTACTGAATCATTATACTGATATTTCTTTTTAGTCTCCAGTGTCTTGGAGCAGCTAGAAGTAAATACCTGAAAATCGTGGAGCTGTAACCCACACCATACATTGAAATTTGTTCTATAACCTACTTGTTGAAATGTACTTTGAAATTAATTGTTTTTTTTAAAATATATGTTATATTTTACAATGAAAAATGTTTTTAAAAAAGAAGGGCATAAAAACTCTCAAAGCACACCACCGTCATTTAAAATTGTTAAATCCAAGTTCAACAGACCAGGCCTCATTCTTTTGGTCTCACCGACCCCTGCCCTCAGGCCAAATAAACAACCGAGTGCCACTCTAGGGAAAGGGTTCAATGCAGAAAGATGGGAGGGTTATGGGCTTGGTTTGGAATTCTTTCTATTGGTTCTGTAGATTAGAAATGATGGGCACAGAAGAAATGCTGTGGAGTAGGCTATGTTTGTTTAAAAGAATTCCTCATTTAAAATTATGTTTTGGGTGGGCCACGGTGGCTCAGCAGGTAAGAACGCTTGCCTGCTGTGCTCGAGTACCCGGGTTCGATTCCTGGTGCCTGCCCATGTTAAAAAAAAAAAATTATATTTTTTCAAATTACTTTCAATAATAAAAATTATAGTTTCAATTATAGATAAATAAATTAATGATTTTAAATCTAATTTAGGTAATAATTTAATAATAAAATAATTTTATTTTTTCCAACACAAAAAGTATGGTTACCTTTGCAATGGGAACCATAGCGAATAAATCATTATTAAAATATAATAAGAATTATATTTGTAATAGGAATTATATTATTCCTACTTGGAATAGGAGTAATTGAATTAGGATGCAATTGCCGAATTTCAGTAAGTTATGTGACATGTCCTTGAGAGCTCTGTAAAAGCTTCCTGGACTTCGGCTTGGGACACATTAAACAATTGCAGCATATTTTCCTGAACCTGATGGTCAATGTATTTTTAAGGCTGCTCATAATTTTAGAATAGTATGAAAACAAAGATTTTTTTAACCTCCAATAGAAGGAGTAAAAAAGAAAATACAGCTGCAAAAGTCGCAGTGACAAACTCCAGTCTGATTCCTGATCTTATGATGACTTTTTGCATCAAACAACCCAATTTTATTCTACTTAGGTATGTTCTCCTAAATTTATACTAGCTTACTGATAACATAAACTAGTATTATAAGTACAGTATCAAAATTCCTCTTTAAAAAGTAGCTGTTTTAGTTTGTATGCTACTGGAATACAATACACTGGAACTAGAACAACTTTTAAAAAAGGGGAATTAAATAAGTTACAAGTTTACAGTTCTAAGCCTATAAAATGTCCAATTAAGGCATCCAGGGAAAGATACCTTTATTCAAGAGGGAAAGATACCTTTATTCAAGAGAGGCCAATGGGCTCGAACACCTCTTTCATCTGAGAAGGCACGTGGCTGGCATCTGGTGGTCCCTTGCTCCTGGGCTCCATTGCTTTCAGCCCCGTTCCTGAGGGTTCCCTTTCTTTGCTTCTCCAGGGCTGGCTTTCATCTCCTGGCTTCACTTGGCTCTCTTTTCTGGCTTGCTTAACATCTCACAGCTGTAAGCATCTCCAAATATCTGTGTCTCTGTGCTCCAAGCATCGGCATCTGTGTCAGCTCTGCTCCGAAGTTTCTGCTGGTTTTGTTATTTCTGAGGTTTCTTCAAAGGGCTGCCCCTTTTAATGACTCTAGTAAACTAATTAGGACCCACCTGGAATGGGTGGAGTCACATCTCCTTCTAATCAACAGGTCACACCTATAATTGGGTGTGTCACATCTCTGTGGACATAATCCAATAAAAAATTTCCAACCTACAGTATTGAATCAGGATTAAAGGAAATGGCTGCCCCAACAAGACTGAATCAGAATTAAAGCATGGCTTTTCTGGGGTACATAATACTTTCAAACCAGCACAGTAGCTTTACCAGACAGGTTGCATAAACTGAGCAAAATGCATCTGGTAATGACAACGTTTATATAAAATATAATAAAAAATGAATATATGCTGATGCTTCAAATATATCATATTTAAAGAGTAGTTGAGTTTAGTAAGAAATATAAATTAGATTTTTCTAAACTTAATTACATAGATTTAAAAGAATTTGGCTTTTTAATTACTTTGCCATTTGTTACCCCAGTATGTGGAAGAATTTGGATTTGTAGTGGCTTTGTTAATGTCACTTAGTATAATTTTGATGATTATATTACATAATCAGGTTACTAAGTTCTGTCATGAATGAGGAAGACATAAGTCATGGCTTTAAGAAGTTTATATTATAGTTGGAATATACTTATGCCAGTACATAAGACAGTAGTATTTAAATTACCTGCCAATTATAATTTTTTTTACCTCTCACATTTTTTATATTTAAAACTAAATTGAATCTCAAAATCACATATCCTTGTACTATTTCCTTTGTTAAACAAAGACTATAAACAAATATTTACCATGTCTGTTACAAGAAACAAGAAGCACACAGGGAATGGCTTTTAACAGAAATTCATTGATACCCCTTAACTTTTTTTTTAAATTATAAATACAGGTATCAAAACAGTCCTGAACATATTTTTCATACTACCAGTCGTCAGCACCCACAATACTTCAAACATTAATGCAATTTGCAAGAATATTCATTGTATCTGCTACTTTCAACAATTTAAATTACAGCTCTTTCACTAAACAAATGGATAAAGCATGACATTTATGTTTCTCCCTCTTAAAATTAGTTTTCAGACATACATATCCTTCCACATCAATCTGACACTTCTTGCCATGCTTTTAACTTGTAAACCTGAATTCTATTTTGAGTACTCCAGGTTTATGCTTAAATGACAGTGCTTTGATTAAAAAAGAAAAAAAAATGTACTGTATTTTTCCTCCTGTTACCTGAGAACACAATGGTGTACATATATTAAGTGTATCCTTACAGATTCCGGGTCATGGTTACCAGTGGGAATTCTTTTACTTAATATGTGGGTTTTCTGCATTGTGACAATTAATCAAGACATTGAGTAGAAGGCTCAATGATTTAAGACAAGTTTGAAATCTCCTAAGATTCATTGTTGTATGTTTGTCTTTATGGTGGCTGTGGAAGCGTCATATTTTCTTTGGACATCATTAGACATCTTAATACTTTTTTTTTTTTTAACATGGGTAGTCACCAGGAATCGAACCCAGGTCCTCTGGCATTGCAGGCAAGCATTCCCGCCTGCTGAGCCACCGTGGCCCTCTTTTTAACTCTTTTCTTTTCCTTTTGCATCCTTAGTTAAATTTATTCGTAAATATTTTATTCTTTTGGTTGCATTTGTAAATGGATTTCTTTTCTTGATTTCCCCCTCTGATTGGTCATTACTAGTGTATAGAAACACTACAGATTTTTGAGTGTTGATCTTTTAACCTGCCACTTTGCTGTACTGATTTTTTAGTGCTAGTAGTTTTGCTGTGGATTTTTTTGGGTTTTCAACATATAGTATCATATCATCTGCAAACAGTGAGAGTTTTACTTCTTCCTTTCCAATTTTGATGCCTTGCATTTCTTTTTCTTGTCTAATTGCTCTGGCTAGAACTTCCAACACAATGTTGAATAAAAGTGGTGATAGTGGACGTCCTTGCCTTGTTCCTGATCTTAGGGGGAAAGTTTTCAGTTTTTCCCCATTGAGGATGATGTTAGCTGTGGGTTTTTCATATATTTCCTTTATCATGTTGAAGAAGTTCCCTTCTATTCTTATCCTTTGAAGTGTTTTCAACAAGAAAGGATGTTGAATTTTGTCAAATGCCTTTTCTGCATCTCACCTCTTGAAGTACAACTTTAGTGCTATAAAATTTTGCCATTTTGCTAAAACTGGGATGCTCCATGTATCCACCATTCCACTGGAATTATTTATTCCATTCATATTAATTTTTGTTACAAACCTAACTGATGGAGGAGCTTCTGGGTATTTAGGTTCACATTCTCCTTTCAGGATATATATTCTATTTTGTCTTTGGTGGCCCAAGTCTGTCCACTTGTAAGTGTCATATCTTTATCATCTTCCAGGCCCCAGCAAACAGGAACATCACCTGCTCCTTTTTGTCCCTCTTCAAGTTCTTCCAATAAACAAAAATTATGAGGAATCTTAACTCCTGAGGAGTCTGCTGTCTTCTCTGCCAGTTATCTTAGTAAAGGAGTAAAAATGCTGGAAGAATTTGGAAGAAAAAAGGCAGAGAAATAAAGAATGATCTAGGCAGAGGCCTCATAGAAGAGATGACATTTATAAGACTTTTCAATAAGAGGATATCATTTGAATACATAGAGCTCTGGAGTTCTTTAGAAGCCACAACTTAATTTTGTGAACTAACATATTCCTGGTGTTATTTAGTACATGGGAGTAATGTTGACAAAAAGTTGAGTTTTTTTCTGGCTATAAGCCCGTTAACTATTGAGAAGCTGATTAGGTTTCAAACTTGGGCTCTTCTGACTTTTGAAGGTTGTGCTGGATTGGACTGAAAGATTTTAGGCACATTGTGAGGTAATCATTTGCATGTTTTGAGTATAAAGTAAATAAGTACTTGCCTGCATTCTGAACCCAAGCATTAATTTTTTCTTCTTCCTTTTTTTTTTTTTTTTTTTTTTTTTTTTTTTTTTTTTTTTTTTTTTTTTTTTTTTTTTTTTTTTTTTTTTAGTATTTCTAGTCCTTCTCTTCATGCATATGTTTATTGGAGGGTAGTATGCATGTTCAAAAAGCATTGTAAATTTGTTATCAAATTTATTTCTAGCCATGTGCAGTCTGGATAAAGACTATAGGTGAGATAGATAGTTTATTATTATTCTCCATTTTAAAATGATATTTTCAGATTAAAGAAGATTGCTAATTATGAGCCCTGCATGGATATGAAAAGTTATAGAACGTTTGTGAAGTGATATTTGTTTATTGTCATCAAAGCTGTCTAAAATTTGATAAACTTGTCTAAGGGAGTATGGTTTGTCCTAAAATAAAATAGCTGGTTTTAATATGTAAGAAAAGAGCTGAATGATTATGGAAAGTTGTAGAAGGTTTTTGGAAGTGAATTCTGTCTGGCATAGTCAATGTCAACTCCAAATTTGATAGGCCTGTTTATAATATCATTTTTTTAAAAGAGCTTTTGTGTCAAACCATGTATTCAACAAAATTGGAGTTTAGTTTTTTCTCTGTTAAAATAACTCAGACTGTTGGTCTGCTCTTTTCTTTCTGACTATTCCACATTTTGCTTATTCATTCCTCAGTTGATGGACATTTGCATTGTTCCCACCTTTTGTCTATTATAAATAATGCTGTTGTGAACATTTGTGTACAAGTTTTTGTGTGGGCACAATGTTTTCCTTTTACTTGGGTGTTTACATGGGAGTGGAATTGCTGGGTTGCATGATAACTCTGTGTTTTGAGGAATTGACAGAGGTTTTTCTAAAGTGGTTGTAGCATTTTATATTTCCGCCAGCAGTGTATCATTTATTTTTCTGAAAAAGTACTTCATTCATTGCTTAAATTCCAAAGCCAGAGTAACAGCATCATTTAATAGACAGAACCCTTCTGCTTTTGCATTATCCACAAAACATTGTATTTCTGCACCTTTTTATGGTATAAAAGTTGTGGGATGAATTTGGACATGCCCAGGCAGAAATAAAGTATGGAACTTCTTAGCTAAATGCAGAGATTTTTTTTTGGTCAAAGTCAACTGAATTCTCATATTTTGAAACTTTCACTATTGAAATTATGTGAAAAAAAGGAAAAGATTTCATGATTTTAGGTTCACAAAATTTTAAGTTCACATCATAGCTCCATCCTTTTTTAATTACATGACTCTTTGAACTATTTTATCCATAAAACAGAAATGACATTCATTTTGCAGGTGTTATCAGAATTATTCATTAATTTAAGAGTACAATGCTGAGCAACTTATGTGCTCACAGCTTTCTCAGCTGGATGGAGGACAGAGACAACTAAAGGGATATATATATACATATATATATATATATGTATTTATCAACATGTTGGTCTGCTCTGAGTGAAAGGTTCTAAAAAGTTTTTCTTACTCATCTGAGTACTCTGTTTAGAAGACAAAGATTTCATGTCACATCAGAATAATGTCCTTGTCAATGATTATGTTGACCTTATAGTCTTTTATTTCAGAAGACAAGTTTTCTCACTTTTAAAGGAAAACTGTTACAAAGGATTTATTTTATTTTACCTTGTAAAAGTGAGGTGCTAAAGTAGTTAAAAATATTACATAGAAGGTGTTTGGGAAGTATTATAATAATTAAAAAGGATTTTGTATCTGTATTAATCAGGGTATCTAGAGAAACAGAACCAATGGGAGATATCTATAAATATGAGATTGATAAAAGCATCCAAAATCCATAGGGCAGGCCATGAGGCTGGCAACTCCAATGAAGTTCCTTGTGTTAGGTTGCAAGCTGCTGGAATGTGATCTACTAGAACCGGAATGGCTTTTATTAAATGGGGATTTAATAAGTTGCAAGTTTACAGTTCTAAGACCATTAAAATGTCCAATTAAGGCACCAAGGGAAAGATACCTTAATTCCAAAGAAGGGGCCGATGAAGTTTGGAGTTTTTCTCTCAGCTAGGAGGGCACATGGTGACATCTGCTAGCTTTCTCTTCTCGTTTTGTAAGGCTTCTTCAATGGCTTCCCTGGGGCTCTGTCCATTTTGTTGGCTCTGTCTGTTCTGGTGATTCTCTCAAACTTTTTCCAAACTGGTTCCCATTTAAAAGGCTCCAGTAAGCAACCCCACCTTGAATGGGTGGACACACATCTCCATGGAAACCATCTAATCAAAAGTTACCACCCACAATTGGGTGGTCATATCTCTATGGACCCAATAAAAAAGATTTCACTCAGCAATATAGAATGACAATTAAAGACATGGCTTCTCTGGCACAGTCCTCAAGGAACTCCACAGGAGAAGCTCCCTGGCTGAAGAAAAAGAAAAAACTTCTGTCTTCTCCTTTAAAAGTATTCAACTGATTGGGTTAAGTCCAGCTGATTGGATTTTCCCTTTGCATAAAACAGACCCTTAGGTGATCATAGCTGTAATCAGTCACAGATGTAATCAACTGAGTGAAAATTTAACAAACCAACCTCTGGTTTATTAACCAACCACAAAATACCCTTGCAGTAAAGGTTAGGCCAGCGCTTGCCTGACCACACAACTGGATAGCATCACCTGGCAAGTTGACACCGGAACCTAACCATCACAGTCCACCCCTTGTCAACTTGGCAGCTATCCCTATCACCTTAAACCATAATTAATCTCTTAGTAGAATACAATAACAGACATATGTTTTCACCTAACAATACTCAAAGGTCCTGCACACAACCAGAAATGCACTACATCTCTCCAGAATAGGGTGAAAGTCCTCAGGTGACATTCACTCTTAAACTTGTTATCCTATAACTTAAATACTATGACACGAACAATACAACTTATGTCATTTGATAAGAGGAAAACAAGATATGTGCTTTATGTACAAGTACAAACATACTCATCATGAAACAAGAAGGAAATATTCATACCACCACAGTCCTTGTTTCTGTGGCGGGTCATGTGGTTGTGGTTCATATTTATAACTACCTTCTTCCACTACCCATTCCATGTTCCCTTTATCCTCAGCAAGCACTTTAGCTGGCCATGGTTCTTTGCCTGATGGAGTAATCCAAACTTTCATTCCTGAAGTTTCTGGCCCATTGGTAGTCCTGCCTGCATTGGGTTGTTGCAGTTTTCCATTGACTTTAATCACAGGACATGGTAATACTAAGAGACACCCTAGGGCATCTCTTGTATTCCAGGAAAAGCCTTCTCTACCTCGGTTGTGTAGTTGGAATCCTGTTTCCTCTTGACAGGATCAATCACCTCAGCCAGTACAGTAATCCCCTTACTTGCCTGTTGATTCAGAGGCATGAGAAGCCCAAAGTGGCCAGGTGTCAGTCTTAACTTCCCATTCAATGGAGTAATTGTTTATTCCATCATTAGGGGGGATCACTAGCGGTACCACTTCCATTTCCACTCCTTGATTCCTGGACCTGTGAACCCTGGCTATGGAAGAAACAGCATCATAGAGTGGATGTTGATTCAGAGCATATACAGCCTCCTGGAGAACATTGTTCCAGCCTTTCAAGGTACTGCCACCTAGCTGGCACTGTAATTGGGTCTTCAAAATGTCATTTCACCATTATGTCAACCAAGCTGCCTCAGAATGATGGGGAACATGGTAAGACTAGAGAATTCCATGAGTATGTGTCCATTACCACACTTCATTTGCTGTGAGATGGGTTCCTTGATCAGAAGGAATGCTGTGTGGAATACTATGACAGTGGATAAAGCATTCCAGAAGTCCTTGGATGGTAGTTTTGGCTGAAGAATTGCATTGCAAGGAAGGAAAACCCATATCTGTGTTGCATTTTTATTCCAGTTAGAACAAATCACTGCCCCTTCCATAATGGAAGTGATCCAATTTATCAACTTGCCACCAGGTGCCATATTAGGGACTGAGTGTGGGTTTTTACAGTTGGCAGATTGGCATATTGGGCACTCGCAATGGCTGAAGCCAGGTTGTCCTTGATGAGTGGAAGTCCATGTTGCTGAGCCCATGCATAACTTCCATCCCTACCACCATGGCCATTTTGTTCATGGGCCCATTGGGTCATGGCAGGAGTTTCTGGGGAAAGAGGCTGACTGGTATGCACAGAAGGGATCATCTTATCCACCTGATTATTAAAACCTTCCCCTGATGAAGTCACCCTCTGGTGAACATTTGCATGGGGCACAAATATTTTCATTGTTTTGCCCACTCACGAAGGTCTATCCACACACCTTTTCCTCAGACCTCTTTGTCAACAATTTTCCAAGCAAGCTGTGTGCAAGCCTCTCACAATCCAGCCAAACCATTAGCAAAGGTCCATGCATCAGTATACAATCGTAACTCTGGCCAGTTCTCCTTTCAGGCAAAATGCACAACCAGGTGCGCTGCCTGAAGTTATGCCCACTGGGAGGACTTCCTCTCACCACTGTCATTTAAAGACATCCTGGAAAGAGGTTGTAGTGCTGCAGCTGTTCGCTTCTGGGTGATCCCTGCATATCATGCAGAACCACGTGTAAATAAGGCCCGAGTTTTCTCTTCCTCAGTCACTGACTGTAGGGAACTTCCCAAGAGGCCATAGCTCTGGGCTGGGAAAAAGAAGGCAATGTAGCAGAAATGGGGGCAATGGGCATTTGGGCTACTTCCTTATGTAACTTACTTGTGCCTTCAAGACTTGCTTGAGCCCTATCTCTTATATACCGTTTCTATTTTGTGATGGAGTACTGCTGTACATGCCCAATTTTATGGCTTGATGGGTCAGACAACACCCAGCCCATGATGGGCAACTCAGATCTCATGGTAACTTGGTGGTCCATGGTTAAGCATTCAGTTTCTACTAAGGCTCAGTAGTAGGCTAAAAGCTGTTTCATAAAAGGAGAGTAGTTATCTGCAGCAGATGGTAAGGTGGAAGACCCAATATCCTAAGGGTCTGCATTGTCATACTCCTACAGGGCCCTACCAAAGGCTCCAGACAGCATCTCTGTTTTCCACTGACACTTCCAGCACCGTTGGATCTGCTGGATCTTATGGCCCAAGAGGCAGAGCAGCTTGCACACCAGCCTGGACCTGTTGCAGAACCTCCTCTTGTTCAGGTCCCCACTCAAAAGCTAGCAGCTTTTCTGCTCATTCAGTAAATGGGCTGGAGTAGCTCATCCAACTGAAGAATAGGTTGTCTCCAAAATCCAAAGAGACATTGTGCCTCATTTTGATCAAAGGAGAGGCCATATGCAATAGTTTATTCTTTCACCTTAGAAGGGATATCTTGACATGCCTCTCACCACTGGATAACTAGAAATTTCACTGAGGTGGAAGGTCCCTGTATTTTTCTTGGATTTATCTTCTATCCCCTGACATTCAAATTCCTTACCAATAAGTCTACAGTAATTGCTACTTCTTGCTTACTAGGTCCAATCAACATGATATCATCAATATAATCAATATAATGGACCAGTGTGATGTCTTGTGGGAGGGAGAAATGATCAAGATCCCTGTGGACAAGATTATGACATAGGGCTGGAGAGTTGATATATCCCTGAGGCAGGACAGTGAAGGTATACTGCTGACCTTGTCAGCTGAAAGCAAATGGTTTCTGGTTGTCCTTACTAACAGCTATCGAGATAAAAGCATTTTCCAGATCAATAGCTGCACACCAAGTACCAGGTGATGTGCTGATTTGCTCAAGCAGTTATACCACATCTTTAACAGCAACCTGCAATTGGAGTCAACACGTGCTTAATTCCATGATAATCTACTGTCATACTCAAAGACCCATCTGTTCTCTGTGCATGTTAAATAGGAGAGTTGAATGGGGATATGGTGGGAATCATCACCCTTCCATCCTTTAAGCCCTTACAAATGGCACTAATTTCTGCAACCCCTCCAGGAATCTGGCATTGCTTCTGATTGACTATGTTCCTAGGTAGAGGCAGTTCTAGTGGCTTTCACTTGGTCTTTCCTACCATGATGGTTCTCACTCCACGAGTTAGGAAACCAATGTGTGGATCCTGCCAGTTGCTGAGTATGTAGATTCCAATTATGTATTCCAGAACTGGGGAAGTAACCATAGAATGGGTCCAGGGATCCACTGGACCCACTATGAAATGGACCTGAGCTAAAAATCCATTGATCACCTGAACTCCATAAGTCTCTACTCTGACTGATGGACCAGAGTGATGTTTTGGGTCTCCTGGAATTATTGTCACTTCTGAGCCATATCTAATAATCTGTGAAGTACCTGATCACTTCCTTTTCCCCATTGCACAGTTTTCCTGGAAAAAGCCATAGATCTCCTTGGGAAAACCTGGGAAGAGGGTTTACAGTGTAAATTTTGGGTAGCATAACAGGGTCTTTCCCCAAGGGTACCTGGCCATGACTCTGTTTTTTGTAATTCAAGTTAGACTTCTGTTCACTTGACGTGGAACTCTTCTACTTACACAGCTCAAACCAGAATTTAGTAGACTGTCAGTTTATTTGATTTCTAGGTACCCCATAATCTACCAGTCAATGCCATAAGTCTTTAGAAGTCAAATTATTTTAACTTGCTTTGAGTCTGCTGTCCACTATTGTGGCCATACCCACCTTGTTTTTGGCAATTAAGTGCTCCCACATGACTTCTGCCAACTGGGGATCTAATCATCTCCGCTGTGTTTAAGGATTCCAGCTCAGTGACAGCAGTTCCCATAGTAATATCTGACCTACAGAGATGGGTGACTACAGAGCTCTTCAGGGATGATAAAGCTAGTTTCACAATTTTATTCCTCTCAGTCCTGGTAAAAAGATGTGTCCTCTGGGCATTCCTCTGGTGTGTGAGCAGGCCTTCCATGATAAACCCCCTCTAACATTCCCATCTCTCTAAGCTGTTGGATCCCCTCATTTACACTGTACCAGAGTAGTTTTGGCATTTCAACTTCAGGTAATGTCGGCCACCTCTTGATTCATGCTTCAGCCAAACATCCAAACAATTGTTAACATCTATTCTAAACCCTCAAGCTACTACAGTGAATGCAGAAACTCTGCTTGGTGGGCCCATATCAATAAATTTGGTGTGATCCAACTTTATATTCCTTCCATCAATATCACACCCCCTTAATATAAATTCCCACACATATTCCCCTCATTTCTGTCTATATAAATTGGAAAACTCATGCAGTTCTTTTGGAGTATAATGTACCTCCTAATGGTTCACACTTTGTACCTCACATTTCAGGGCCTGTGGGACTTTAGTATAGTTACTGGTCTGGAAGAAAAGAGGGGTGGTGGGGTGGATCATTGTGGTAGTTAGATTCAGCTGTCAACTTGGCCAGGTGAAGATGCCTAGTTCTATTGCTGTGGACTTGAGCCAATGGCATGTGAACCTCATCTGTTCCTGATTACATCTGCAGGCAGCTAGGAGTCTTGCCTGCTGCAATGAATGATGTTTGAGTTAATTGTCTGGTGCTTAAATGAGAGAGCTCAATGTAGCACAGCCCAAGAAGCTCAGCACACCTCATCTCAGCACTCGCAGCTCAGCCCAGGCCTTTGGAGATGCAGAAAGGCAGAAAGGAATCACCCTGGGGAAAGTTGTTGCAATGCAGAGGCCTGGAGAGAAGGCCAGCAGAGATCACCCTGTGCCTTCCCACTTAAGAAAGAACCTCAGTTGAAAGTTAGCTGCCTTTCCTCTGAAGAACTAACAAAATAAATCCCCTTTTATTAAAAGCCAATCCATCTCTGATGTATTGCATTCCAGCAGCTAGCAAACTAGAACAGTCATGAAAAGAATTAGAAGTGTCTTTCAAGTCAATTACCCCAGAGCCTTCCATTACAATTTCATCTGGTGAAACAGGATTAATCTCTCCAGACAGAGGAGTGAGGGATGTTTCCCCAGGGACGGTGGTTTCAGGGTTAGTAGACACTGAAGGGTTAATTTCTTCAGGTGGGGGTTGGATGACAGATTCCTCAGGGCAGGCTGGAGATCTGGAAGCTCTTTCTTCAGGGCAGGCTGGAGGTGGGGCAGCTGTTTCCTCAGACAGACCGATACAGGTTTATCTAGCAGAGACTCAGTGAATCCCACATTTCCATGTCTCCACTGCATCATCATCAGCCCACATGTCCCCACCCCAATGCTCATTCCTTTCTTATCAAAGCCATTATTGTAACAGCAGACACCTTGCAAGGTTCAGATATTAGTTCATGTTGTAAATCTGCTCCTTGCACAATGAGACTCAATCTGGTTTTCAGAGATCTCAAGTCTGTGACCAGAGGAAATAAGATTTTCTTTCAGGGCACACAGAAAGTTTTACAGTTTTCACATGGCATTTAAGTTGCAAATGTGAAGCCTTCAGCTCATCCCTTCCTCTCATCCCTGTATCCAGCATATCTAAACATCAACCAGACAACATCATTATACCTCTTAACTCCACAAAACTCTGTTAAGGTGTTAATAACTCTCTCACTCAGACCCCTGCCTCATATAAGCATACAATTGGCAGAATCAAATGTTACTTAAAAAATTTATTTTAAAACATAACAACATACAAAAATGAACATTCTTACCATATGATCATTCCATGCTTGGTATACAATCAATCACTCACAATATCATCACATAGTTGTATATTCATCACCATGATAATTTCTTAGAACATTTGCATCAATTCAGAAAAAGAAATAAAAAGAAAACAAAAACTCATACATACCTTACCCTTTATCCCTCCCTTCCATTGATCGCTAGTATTTCCATCTACCCAATATATTTTAGCCTTTGTTTCCCCTAATTTTTCTATACCCCTTATCACTCTTTCATTGATCACTAGCATTTCAATCTACTAAATTTATTTTAACAATTGTCCCCCCTATTATTTGTTTATTTTTAATCCATATATTTTACTCATCTGTCCATACTGTAGATAAAAGGAGCATCAGACACAAGGTTTTCACAATCACACAGTCACATTGTGGAAGCTATATCATTATACAATCATCATCAAGAAACATGGCTACTGGAACACAGCTCTACATTTTCAGGCACTTCTGTCCAGCCTCTCTAATATACCTTAACTAAAAAGGCGATATCAATATAATACGTAAGAATAACCTCCAGGATAACCTCTCGACTCTGTTTGAAATCTCTCAGCCACTGACACTTTATTTTGTCTCATTTCTCTCTTCCCCCTTTTGGTCTAGAAGGTTTTCTCAATCCCTTGATGCTGAGTCCCAGCTCATTCTAGGATTTCTGTCCCATGTTGCCAGGAAGGTCCACACCCCTGGGAGTCATGTCCCACATAGAAAGGGGGAGGGTAGTGAGTTTGCTTGTCACATTGGCTGAGAGAGAGATGCCACATCTGAGCAACAAAAGAGGTTCTCTGGGGGTGACTCTTAGGCCTAATTTTAAGTAGGCTTAGCCTATCCTTTGTGGGGTTAGTTTCATATGAACAAACCCCAAGATTGAGGGCTTGGCCTATTGCTTTGGTTGTCCCCACTGCTTGTGAGAATATCAGGCATTCTCCACATGGGGAAGTTGAATTTCCCCCCTTTCTTGCAATCCCTCAAGGGGACTTTGCAAATACTTTTTTATTCACTGTTCAAATCACTCTGGGATTTATAGGGGCATCAATCTGGACAAACCTACAAAATCTCATGCCCTATTCAAGGGCCCATGTACTTATGGTGTTTAATTAAACTGTCCGCATGAATTATACTAGGAAATGCACAAGTCAAATTATAAATTTTTTACCAAATAAACATTTTTTGCCTAAGTCTTACACATAAGTTAAAGTTTTAAAATATAAATTACTATCTATTTTCAACACCCTGCCATACTGACATTCCTTAGTTCTTCCTCATGCAAAAACATTTTTTAATTTGTACATTTAATCACTATCATTGTACCCACTAGGCATTCCTAGATTATACCATCTCAGTCTTTATAATCTACCTTTCCTTCTGATTTCACTTGTGCCCCCAGCTCTCCTCCCTCTATCATTCTCACATTCAGCTTCATTCAGTGTACTAACATTTATATTACAGTTAGGTAGTATTGTGCTATCCATTTATGAATTTTTACAATCAGTTCTGTTGGACAATCTATGCCCTTCAGCTCCAATTAACCAATATCTACCTTATTTCTATCTCCTGATGGTCTCTGTTCTTAGCTGAAATTCTCCAGGTTTATTCACTAATGTCAGTTCATATCAGTGAGACCATGCAGTATTTGTCCTTTTGTTTCTGGCTAATCTCACTCAGCATAATGTCCTTAAGGTCCATCCATGTTGTTACATATTTCATAACTTTATTCTGCTTTACAGCTGCATAATAATCCATCATATGTATATACCACAGTTTGTTTAGCCACTCATCTGTTGATGCACATTTGAGCTGTTTCCATCTCTTGGCAATTGTAAATAATACTGCTATAAACATTGGTGTGCAAATGTCTGTTTGTGTTCTTGCCCTCATGTCCTCTGAGTAGATACCTAGCAATGGTATTGCTCGATCATATGGCAATTCTATACTTACATTCCTGAGGAAACACCAAACTGCCTTCCACAGTGGTTGTACCATTTGACATTCCCACCAACGGTGGATAAGTGTGCCTCTTTCTCCACATCCTATCCAGCACTTGTTGTTTTCTGTTTTATTGATAATGGCCATTCTGGGGGGTGTGAGATGACATCTCATTGTGGTTTTGATTTGCATTTCCCTAATAGCCAGGGAAGTTGAGCATCTTTTCACATGCCTTTTGGCCATTTGTGTTTCCCCTTCTGAGAAGTGTCTGTTCATGTCTTTTGCCCATTTTGTAATTGTGTTGTTTGCTTTTTGTTGTTTAGTTGAACAATCTCTTTATATATTCTGGATACTAAACTTTTATCTGATACATTGTTTCCAAATAGTGTTTCCCACTGTGTAGGCTGTCTTTTTACTTTCTTGATGAAGTTCTTTGATGTACAAAAGTGTTTAATTTTGAGGAGTTCCCATTTATTTATTTATTTCTTCAATGCTTGTGCTTTGGGTGTAAGAGCTAGGAAACTGCCTCCTATTAGAAGATTTATAAGATATTTCTCTTCATTTTCTTCTAAAAGTTTTATGGTCTTAGATCTAATGTTCAGGCCTTTGATCCATTTTGAGTTAATTTTTGTATAAGGTGTGAGATATGGATCCTCTTTCATTTTTTTTGCCTGTGGATATCAGTTCTGAAGGCACCATTTATTGAGGAGACTGTTTGATCCCAGGTGAGTTGACTTGACTGCCTTATTAAAGATTAATTGTCCATAGATGAGAGGGTCTATATCTGAACACTCTATTAGATTCCATAGGTCAGTATATACATCTTTATGCCAGTACCATGCTGTTTTGAACACTGTAGCTTCATAGTATGCCTTAAAATCAGGTAGTGAGAGACCTCCAACTTCATTTTTCTTTCTCAGGATATTTTTAGCTATTTGGGGCACCCTGCCCTTCCAGATAAATTTGGTTATGTTTTTTTCTATTTCTGAAAAAGTAAGTTTTTGGGATTTCAATTGGTATTGCCTTGAATCTGTAAATCAGTTTAGGTAGAATTGACATCTTAAGTATATTTAGTTTTCCAATCCATGAACACGGTATACCCTTCCATTTATTTAGGTCTTCTGTGATTTCTTTTAGCAATTTCTTGTAATAGGTCTTTTGTCTCTTTAGTTAAATTTATTCCTAAATATTTTATTCTTTTGGTTGCAATTGTAAATGGAATTTTTTTCTTGATTTCCCCCTCGTATTGTTCATTACTAGTGTATAGAAACACTACAGATTTTTGAGTGTTGATCTTGTAACCTGCCACTTTGCTGTACTCATTTATTAGCTCTAGTAGTTTTGCTGTGGAGTTTTTGACATATAGTATCATATCATCTGCAAACAGTGAGAGTTTACTTCTTTCTTTCCAATTTTGATGTCTTGTATTTCTTTTTCTTGTCTAATTGCTCTGGCTAGAACTTCCAACACGATGTTGAATAACAATGGTTATAGTGGACGTCCTTGTCTTGTTCCTGATTTTAGGGGGAAAGTTTTCATTTATTTTTCATAGAGGATGATGTTAGCTGTGGGTTTTTCATATATTGGCTTTATCATGTTGAGGAAGTTCCCTTCTGTTCCTACTTTTTGAAGTGTTTTCAACTAGAAAGGATGTTGAATTTTGTCAAATGCCTTTTCTGCATCAATCGAAATGATCATGCGGTTTTTCTGCTTTGATTTGTTGATATGGTGTATTACATTAATTGATTTTCTTATGTTGAACCATCCTTGCATACCTGAGATGAAATGATCATGCGGTTTTTCTGCTTTGATTTGTTGATATGGTGTATTACATTAATTGATTTTCTTATGTTGAACCATCCTTGCATACCTGGGATGAATCCTACTTGGTTATGGTGTATAATTCTTTTAATATGCTGCTGGATTCGATTTGCAAGAATTTTGTTGAGGATTTTTGGATCTATATTTATTAGAGAGATTGGTCTGTAGTTTTCTTTTCCTGTAATATCTTTGTCTAGCTTTGTCATGAGGGTGATGTTGGCTTCGTAGAATGAGTTAAGTAGCTTTCCCTCCCCTTCAATTTCTTTGAAGAGTTTGAGCAGGATTGGTACTAATTCTTTCTTGAATGTTTGGTAGAATTCACATGTGAAGCCATCTGGTCCTGGACTGTCTTTTTAGGGCGCTTCTTAATGACTGATTCAATTTCTTTACTTGTGATTGGTTTGTTAAGGTCATCTATTTCTTCTGAAGTCAATATTGGTTGTTCATGCCTTTCTAGAAAGTTGTCCATTTCATCTACATTGTCGAATTTATTAGTATAAAGTAGTTCATAGTATCCTGTCATTACTTCCTTTATTTCTGTGGGGTCAGTGGTTATGTCTCCTCTTCCATTTCTGATTTTATTTATTTGCATCCTCTCTCTTCTTCTTTTTGTCAACCTCGCTAGGGGTCCATCAATCTTATTGATTTTCTCATAGAATCAACTTCTGGTTTTGTTGATTTCTCAATTGTTTTCATGTTCTCAATTTCATTTGTTTCTGCTCTAATCTTCATTATTTCTTTCCTTTTGCTTGCTTTGGGGTTAGTTTGCTGTTCTTTCTCTAGTTCTTCCAAGTGGACAGTTAATTCCTCCATTTTTGCTCTTTCTTCTTTTTTGATATGGCATTTAGGGCAATAAATTTCCCTCTAAGTACTGCCTTTGCTGCATCCCATAAATTTGATATGTTGTGTTTCCATTTTCATTTGCCTTGAGACATTTGCTGATTTCTCTTGTAATTTCTTCCTTGACCCAGTGGTTGTTTAAGTGTCTGTTGTTGAGCCTCCACATATCTGTGAATTTTCTGGCACTCTGCCTATTATTGATTTCCAACTTCATTCCTTTATGATCTGAGAAAGTGTTTTGTATGATGTCAATCTTTTTAAATTTATTGAGACTTGCTTTGTGACCTAGCATAAGGTCTATCCTTGAGAATGATCCATGAGCACTTGAAGATAAGGTGTATCCTGCTGTTGTGGGGTGTAATGTTCTATATATGTCTGTTAAGTCTACCTCATTTATTGTATTATTTAAATTCTCTGTTTCTTTATTGATCCTCTGTCTAAATGTTCTGTCCATTGATGAGAGAGTGGAATTGAAGTCTCCAACCATTATGGTAGATGTGTCTATTTCTCTTTTCAGTGTTTGCCTCATGTATTTTGGGGCATTCTGGCTCGGTGTATAAATATTTATTATTGTTATGTCTTCCTGTTGAATTGTTCCTTTTTAAAATACACAGTGTCCTTTGTCTCTTTTAACTGTTTTACATTTGAAGTCTAATTTGTTGGATATTAGTATAGCTACTCCTGCTCTTTTCTGATTCTTATTTGCATGGAATGTCTTTTCCCAACCTTTCACTTTCAACCATGTTTATCCTTGGGTCTAAGATGCATTTCCTGTAGACAGCATATAGATGGGTCTTGTTTTTAAATCCATTCTGCCAGTCTATGTCTTTTGATTGGGGAGTTTAATCCATTATCATTTAGTGTTATTATTGTACACGCAATACTTTCTTCTACCATTTTGCCTTTGGATTTTATATGGCATATCTAATTTTTCTTCTTTTTACCTTTACTGATAGTCTTCCTTTCTACACTCTTCTCCACACCTCTGTCTCTTGTCTTTTCCTATTTGTCTCCAGTGTTCTCTTTAGTATTTCTTGTAGATCTGGTCTCTTGATCACAAATTCTCTCAGTGAATTTTTGTCTGCAAATGTTTTAATTTCCTCCTCATTTTTGAAGGACAGTTTTGCTTGATATAGACTTCTTGGTGGGCAATTTTTCTCTTTTAGTATCTTAAATATATCATCCCACTGTCTTCTCGCCTCCATGGTTTCTGCTGAGAAATCTACGCATGATCTTATTGGTCTTCCTTTCTATGTGATGGATTGTTTTTCTCTTGCTGCTTTCAAGGTTCTCTCTTTCTCTTTGACATCTGACATTCTGATTAGTAAGTGTCTTGGAGTATGTCTATTTGGATCTATTCTCTTTGGGGTACGCTGCATTTCTTGGATCTGTAATTTTAAGTCTTTCATAAGAGTTGGGAAATTTTCAGTGACAATTTCCCCCCTTAGTTTTTCTCCTCCTTTTCCCTTCTCTTCTCCTTCTAGGACACCCACAACGTGTATATTCATATTCATACACTTCATGTTGTTATTCAATTCCCTGAGTCCCTGCTTATATTTTCCCATTCTTTTAGTTATATTTTCTTTTGCTTGTCAGATTTCAGATGTTTTGTCCTCCAGTTCACTAATCCTATCTTCTCCCTCTTCAAATCTGACACTGTAGGTTTCCATTGTTTTTTCATCTCTTCTAGTGTGTCTTTCATTCCCATAAGGTCTGTGATTCATTTTTTTCAGACTTTCAATTTCTTCTTTTTATTCATTCCTTACCTTCTTTATATCCTCCCTCAATTCATTGATTTGATTTTGGATGAGGCTTTCCATGTCTGTTCGGACATTCTGAATTTATTGTTTCAACTCCTGTATCTCATTTGAATTGTTGGTTTGTTCCTTTTACTGGGCCATTTCTTCAATTTTCCTAGTATGATTCGTCATTTTTTGCTAGCATCTAGGCATTTAATTATCTTAATTGTTTTATTCTGGACATTGTTTTCATTTTTTTTTCCTAGGATTTTCTTCCTGGATGACTTTGTTGTCTACCTGTTTTTTGACATTCAGTTCAGCTTATTCTAGTCTTCTAGGTTAGGTTTTGTTTAGAAGATCAGAATTTTTCAGTTCTTGTGTTTTTGTTTCTTGCCTTGCCTGTATGTTGCTTTTCCCCCACCCCTTAAGAGGGTCTACTTAGGTATTATAGACCCAAATCAGATTTTCCCAGATGAAACTGGTCACCTCTCAGGAGGAAAGGGTCATCTGCGTTAGTCTTCCCTGAGGGTGAGACCCAGTAGACTAAATGAAAGGCTTTCCTATTAAGTCTCTGAACTCTGCGTTTTTCCTATCCTGCCCAGTATGTAGTGCTTTTCTGCCTGAGGGTCCCACTGGCATAAGGTGATGTGGTGCCTTTAATTTTCAGCAGACTTTCCCTCCTGGGGGTGTGGTGGAGACAGAGGAGAGTTTGTAGGCTGGCTTTAATTGCTTCCCTTGTATGTAGTAGATTGTTTTTCTCTTGTCACTTTCAGGATTTTCTGCTTCTCTTCAACATTTGACAGACTGATTACTATGTGCCTTGGGGAAGGCATGTTTGGGTTTATTCTGTTTGGAGTTCATTGGGCTTCTTTGACTTGTATATTTATGTCCTTTATAAGGGTTGGGAAGTTTTCCCCCATTATATCCTCAACTACTCTTCCTAGCTCTTTACTCGTCTCTTCTCCTTCTGGGACAACAATGATTCTTATATTTGCGTGCTTTGTTTTGCCTATCATTTCCCTCAGATCCAATTCAAAAATTTCCATCTTTTTCTCTATTTGCTGGTTTGATTCTTCAAAGTCAATTATCCTGTCCTCTTTATCATTTATTCTTTCTTCTGTCTCTTCAAATCTGTTGTTGTGTGCCTGTAGTATGTTTTTTATTTGGTCAACAGAGCCTTTTATCTCTGTGATAGCTGCTATTTTTCTACTTATTCTTTCAAATTCCTCTTTATGTTCTTCTACTGTCTTCTTGATCTTCTTTATGTCATTTGTCATCCCACTTATTTTATTAAGTAGAGTTCTATGAACATCTTTGATTAGTTGTTCAAATGTCTTTGTCTCCTCTAGTGTTTTAATTCAGTTATTAGGCAGGGCTGTATCTGTCTGCATTGTGATGTGCTCAGTGATCTTCTCCTGTCTTTGTCACATGTAAATATCTCGATTGATTGACTTTGAGAGTTGATTTCTTTCAGTAGTCTAAGGCCTTGAGTTTGTAGGATGGATGTACAGCAGGGAGCAGGGTATGGGGTAGGGCACTCAGTGTGGTGATTTGTTTCAGGGTAGGTATAGGTGCAGGTTGGGGATGTTATGCTGATGTTTGTGAATGTGGGTGCCCAGTGGCCAGGGAGGATTTAGCTGTGTGGGTGCGCTGGTCTGGGACGCATACTTTGCTGTGTGCTGGTATAATGCATGGGGCCCTTTGTGCACATGTGTAGAGCTGTGGCAGCAGCTTGGTCTTATGCCTTCATGGATTGGGCATAGATGTGACCTGGCTGCACAAGTCAGCACTTTCTCAGAGCTAGGAAGTGTGACTGAGGGCCGTGTGCATGTGCTGTTCTAGGACTGGTGCAAACTGAGGTTCCCAGAGCTGAATGATGTGATTGAGGCCCATGTACATGCGTGGGTCTAGGAGTGCCATAAACTGATGAGCTGAGCTCGGGGTTGGGGGTGAGACTGGGTGAAACTATGGGTAGGGGGTGGGGGTAACTGTCTATGGAAGTTAGTGCCTGTAGCCTTTATGCACTGGCAGCAGCCTGCAAGAAACAGAGAGAGGGAGATATTGCTCAGGAGGGGTGCAGGAGAGGTGGGTTGGGCTACACTTGGGGTGGGGGTGTGGGGCAGATCCACGCACTCGGGGCTGGTGGGGTGGGGGCACCTGGAGTGCAGGGAATGGGAGCAGTGGGTCCCATTCTCCGCACGCCACTGAATTTGGGTGTGTGGCATGTGGGGTGAGTCACCAGTCATGGTGCTGCGCTGGTGAGAGTAGCACATCCAAGGAATACTGCCTGGCTTACTTCTTAATCCCCGGCTCCTGTCTGTGCACTCCCGTGGCCTTGTGCCTCCATGCCAGGCTCCAGCTTTCTGCCTCTCAGTTCCTCAGCCTGTGCAACCAGGGCTGCCCTATGTGGTGCAGAAGGCTCTCCCAGGTCAGCTGCACTCCCGAGTTGCCACCCCAGTTGCCCTTCTCTCCCTTCTTTAACTTTTGCATGGAGAAGGGCTGATCTTGAGCTGCTCTAATTGGCCATCTTACTGAAAGTTCCCTAATCACTTTTAAAAATGCAATTTTATTGAGATATATTATATATTCACATATCATATAATCATCCAAATTTTACAGTTAGTGGTTCACAGTATCATCATATAGCTGTGCATGCATCATCACAATAGATTTTTGAACATTTTCCTTACTCCAAAATATAAGAATAAAAGTAAAAATACACCTCAAACACCCCATACCCCTCACCCTCTATCATTATTTATTTTTTGTCTTTTTTTTCCTTACTCCTCTGTTCACACACTAGATAAAGGGAGTGTTGGTCACAAGGTTTTCACAATCATGCAGTCACACGTTAAAATCTCCATAGTTATTCAGTCGTCTTCAAAAATAAAAGCTATTGGATTACAGGGCATCAGTTTCAGGCATTTCCCTCTATCTACTCCAATACACCAAAAACTGAAAAAGGATATCTGTATTCGGCATGAGAATAACCTCCAGAATGACCTGTTGACCCTATTTGAAATCTCTCAGCCACTGACACTTTGTTTTGGTTCTTTTCTCTTCCTCCTTTTGGTCAAGAAGTCTTTCTCGATCCCAAGATGCCAGGTCCCAGCTTATCCCTTGGAGTCCTGTCCCACATTGCCAGGGAGATTTACACCCTTGGGCGTCATTTCTCATATAAAGGGAAGGGCAGTGAGTTCACCAGTGGAGCTCAAACCCTTACTCTTGAGACTTGCCCTTATGAAACTTATTTAGGTCATGGTAAAGCTAAGCCTACTTATAATTAATGCCTAAGCGTCAACCCAGAGCACCTCTTTTGCTGCTCAGATGTAGCCTTTCTCTATGCTAAACTCTGCAAATAAGCTCACTACTTTCCCCTCTATGTGGGCAGTGACTTCCAGGGGTGCAAGTCTCCCTGGCAATGTGGGACAGGACTCCTACATCTGACCTTGGTCCTGGCATTGTTGGATTGGTTGACCAAAAGGGGGAAAAGCAGTGGCTAAGAGATTTTAAATAGAGTTGAGAGGTCATTCTGAAGGTGACTCTTATGCAAGTTTCAGCCAGATATTGCAAACTGCCACAGTATGGCAAGCCCTAACCAACAGTGTTCCTGAAAACCCTAAAGGATACTCTGGACTCTATAAAAGTTTTACTTATTGAGTTTTTTTTTTTTTAGATGCTTAAAGCCTCTGGATTGTTCCTATGCCAGCTATACCCTGAACCCAGAAGTACCGGTCTCTCCAAGAACAAGAACCAGTTTATTTCTTCTTACCCAGAATGTCAATACTCCTTTTCAGCATGAAGTAGCTTCATCAGTTGTTGCCCAGATATCCCTTAAGATTGGGAGAATTATTAAATAAGAGGGAGGAGTTGTAATTGAGAAATTAGGAATTAAGGGATGGTTGTGATTACTGAATCATTATATAGATATTCCTTTCTTTACTTTCTGGTATATTAGACCTGAAGTCTCTGAACTGCAATCCAGCTGGCCTGATCTCTAATTGATTGCATAGGCTTTATCTTGTGTCTTTATGATTGTAAAAACCTTATAACTGATGCTCACTGCTACCCATTTCATCTGTTTTTTAAAATTTTTATTGATAAAACAAAACAACATACAAACACGAGCATTTTTAACATATGAACATTCCATACTTGGTGTGCAATCAATGGCTCACAATATCATCACATAGTTGTATATTCATCACCATGATCATTTTTCAGAACATTTGCATCACTCCAGAAAAAGAAATAACAAGAAAAAAGAAAAAACTCATACATACCATACCCCTTACCCCTCTCTCTCTCATTGACCACTAGTATTTCCCTCTACCCAATTTAACATTTGTTCCCCCTCTGATTCTTTTTTAATCCATATTTTTTAGTCATCTGTCCATACCATAGATAAAAGGAGCATCAGAACAAGGTTTTCACAATCACACAGTCACTTTGCGAAATCATCTGGTTTTCAACTTTAGAGTCTTATGATCACTAAAGACAGCACCTAATGTTTATAAATGAAGGGCTTTGGGTCAGCCCAATTCCAAAACCCAACTTTTATGCAACATTACTTCCAAGCACTAAATAGTCCAGGAATATGTTAGCTATGGCTTCTAAAAAGCCAGTTCAGTGCTGTATATTCAAATGCTACCCCTTATTGGAAAGTCTTACAAGTGTCTTCTCTTCTATGAGGTCTCCCTTGGGTCATTCTTTACTGATCTGCCTATTTTCTTCTGAATTCTTTCAGCATTTTTGCTCCTTTATTTAGACATTTGGCAAGTATTTTAAATACTGCTATCTTATATTTGGCCTTGGTACACGTATATTCCAAGTAGAATGAAACTAAATCATTAGATCACCTTTGATTACATCGTCTAGAGCCATTGTACTCATTGTGCTAAAATCTGCCCAGCTTTTGATACTATAAAGCTATCAGAATTACTGCAGTTTGGGGAGACAGATTTTAAGCCGAAAGGCCATCAGACCTCCTGCTTTGTCCCTAGGAATAAACCCTCTTTCTTTGAAACCATGGTGTCTTGGTGATTTGTGTGCATCAGACAAAAAACTCACCACTTTTGTCCAGTAACATAATCACTTATGCAGCTGAGAGTGGGAGCGTCTGTGTCTGGCTTTACTGTAAATAAATGAGGGCAAATCAGCGAGCCTGATCTAAGTCTGAGGAAGGGGGCTTCTTTGCAATCAGCCATTTCCCAGAACACGAAAGAGTGAAGGCATTTCTCGACTCTTTTATGTTAAGTACGAGCTCAGGGAAAATTCTACATGATCCGTTTGTCTATCTGTTGCTACGGGTCACGGGGCAAACCCTCGGAAGACGTGTGGTTCCAGTGTGTGCCCATGTAGGTGTGTGGTCCTAGTGTGCAAGCCCGAGGAGGGTGTGTATGCTTGGTCTGTGGGCTTCCAGTCTCCATTTGAGTCAACAGCCCCGCTGGCTTCTAAATCTGACAGAAGCCCAGGCATGTCTGGGCTTGTCTCCCAAGCAGATGGGGCTCATTTGCATGACAGCTAATATCCTCCTTGTAGAAAGCTTATTCAAAGGGAGGAAGGAAGCATGCTCCATGAGCTTGACCCTGCAATGTGCTCTTGGGGTAGGAAGGGGGGAAATGAGGAGCTGTGCCCCATATTTGCCAATGTGGATTTTTGCCTTCTCTGTGCAACTCCTAGGGAGTGTGAGAAAGAACCGAGGGAAGAGTTTCATTAAGACGGAAAGACTCTGGCACCCTCTTCAGAGTGCAGTGTTGATATGGAGGGTTTCCCACAGTCTGACAACTTTAAGCCCCGAGGGTTTAAATCCTCAAGGGCTGTGCCATAGAGGAAGGGGTAGCGTCCATAAGAGTATCACAATAGGAGTACATGTGCCAACCCCAGATTCTGAAAAATATTTATGCTGATGGGTGTGGGCACCTCAACCAGGGAAATGTGAGCTCATTGTATTCAGACAGTTCCATTCAGATCTTAGAGCTGGTGATATGTGGGGGAAAATTGGGGTTATATATGCATACCAGCGTGATCTAAGAGGCAGTTTGGTGAATTTTAATTAGATTCCATTTTTTTCTTCCTCAGTTTAGCATACTCTTCAGGCTTTTATCACATTCCATAAAAAAGTTAAGGCATATAGAGAATGTGATAATCATGAGACCTGAACTCCAAATATCTGGGTTCAAATTCTAGCTCTGTCAATGACTAGCTGGTGACTCTGGATGAATCTTTAAACCTTTCCAGGCCTCAGTTCAGAATCACTAGTATCAGACTCACTGGATTGTTGTAATATAGAGGGCACGGACCATAGGACCTGAGTTTGAGTCCCAGTTCTGCCTTTTCCCAGCTGTGTGACCTCTGGCAAGTTGCTTAACCTCTCTGTGCCATGGTTTATTATCTGTGGAATGGCAGTGACAAGCATATCTCATAGAGTTGTTGTGAGCATTAAAAACGGTGATGCACATCATATGTCAGACACTAGCAAAGACACATGAAGTTCTTACAGCTATAAGGAATTACTCAGACAAGTTTGAAGGCTGGGCTGAAAAGACTGAGGTCAGGAGAGTACGGTGGATAGGGAAGTGAGATACAAAACACCTTCAGAAGCTGTTATGTGTGTTAGAATTTCAAGCTGACTCTTCCTCGCAGGGCTCCTGAGCCTCTCGTTCTTACTCTGCTCCTCCTCCAATGCTCTATACCTCTTGCTTGGATTTTGTTTTCCAGGTTGATAACATTTATTCTGCAATGTAAACTCAGTGCATATTAAAATCATGGCTATTTCTACTTTTGATGAAGATTTAGCTTGGCTCAGTTTCAGATTTCCTCTGCCTGAAGACTCAGGATCACAAAAAACATAGGCTAAAAATATTTACTTTGCTCATCCTGTTGGATTCACTACTTCCAAAGGGCTGAAGATAGAGCAGGGTAAAGAGAGAATGAGCAGGGAGATCCTTCCACAGCTTGTAAGTTATTGCCCATCCTTTTTATTTTGTATACGAGGAAGGTAGAAACTTGAGTCTCACAACATTGCTTGTCATTTCTAATCTGCAAGATAAAATTTGGATGGAAAATCCAAAGTCCAAAGAAGCCTTCCTAACCAAACCCATTCCCTCCAAAGAGGGAAATTTGGATTCAGGTTTGATATCAAAGAAGAGTTTTGTTGAGATGAATTCAGAAGACAGTGCGTTTACTTGCTTCCTTTAGCCACAAGATCATCTCTCTTTAGTAAACAGTGCACCAGTTGCTGTCACCACGTGGCACGATTCCATCAGTAATGAGTAAAAATAAGGTCAACACACCATGAAATCCTGAGTCTTACAAGTATCAACAGCTTCCCCACTGCTGGGCTGGTGTTTTCCAAACAGAAACCATCCACTCCTAAATATCTCAGGAAGAAAGAGTAAAGTGGTTATGAAGTAGTGTCCAGTGTACTTTATCCGAGGTTTATTTTTTTCTCGTACAGAGATCCGAGGGCTGGCACACTCAATCCCATCCCGGGCCCAGCGCTGGACTGAAGTATGTTCTAAATCATTGTAGGCCTGAACACCAAACTTGAGACAACCTTGACCAAGCTCTCTGGATGTGGTTGCATTTCCAAAGAACTTCTCTATTTCCAATACACCTTTTACTTTTCTTCTTGCTTTTTTTTTTTTTGTAACAGCTTTACTGAGTGTGCCTGTTTCAAACTGCTGTGTACTCCAGAAAATCCATGTGTGCTAAGCGTGATTCAATGGTGTGGAGTGGGATCTTTTTGATTAAGTTGTTTCCGAGATGTGATGCACGCAATCGTGGGTGGGAAATTTTGATGAGGTGGTTTCCATGGAGATGTGTCTCTGCTCATTCAAGGTGTATTCTCAATCTGCCTACTGGAGTCCTTTAAGAAGGAATCATTTTGGAAAAAAGTCAGAGCTGACAGAGCCAATAGAGCCAACATGAGACTCACGGTTAGAGATGGAGGGCCCAGCAGATGTCACTATATGCCTTCTCATGAGAGGTTATGCAAGCCAGAACCTGAAGAGAGCCAAGGGAGGCCAAGAGATGAAATCTAGCCCTGGAGAAGCTAAATGAGGAACCGCACAGGAGACAGAAGCTGAAGGTAATGGAGCCCAGGAGCAAGGGACAAGTAGATGCCAGACACATGCCATCCTAGCTGACAGAGGGGTTCCAGAGATGGCATCAGCCTTTCTTGGTGAAGGTAAGATCTTTTTGGTGCCTTAATTTGGACATTTTCATGGCCTTAGAACTGTAAATTTGTGATACATTCCCTTTTTTTATTTTTAACTTTTTTTATTGTATAGTATCACATATATACAAAACAAAGAAATAAAAAAGCAATAGTTTTCAGAGCACTCTTAAACAAGTAGTTACAGGACACATCCCAGAGTTTGTCCTGGGCTACCATACATCATCTCAGATTTTTGCTTCTAGCTGCTCATAATATAGGAGGCTAAAGGGCTTAAATATTTTTTTATCATCACAATCGACTTTTTTTCCCTTCTTTTTTGTAAAAATAACATATGTACAAAAAAGCTATAAATTTCAAGGCACAGCACCACAATTAGTTGTAGAACATATTTCAGTGTTTGATATGGGTTACAATTTCACAATTTTAAGTTTTTACCTCTAGCTGCTCTAAATTACTGGAGACTAAGAGAGATATCAATTTAATTATTCAACATTCATATTCATTTAAGTCCTATCATCTATTTATAATTCCACCATCACCTTTGAACTTCCCATCCCTCTCTTTAGGGGTGTTTGAGCTATGGCCATTCTAACTTTTTCATATTGGAAGGACCTGTCACTAATATGGGGTAGGGAGATGGAATTACCTGATGTTCTGGAGAAGCTGGGATAAGTTTCAGGACTTATCTGGACCAGGGACCCATCTGGAGGTTGTAGGTTTCTGGAAAGCTACTCTAGTGCCTGGAAACCTTATGGAATCTTATATATTGCCCTAGGTGTTCTTTAGGATTGGCTGGAATGGTCCTGCTTGGGGGGTGGCAGGTTATGACAGGTAGCAAGGTCTACCTGAAGCTTATATAAGAGCAACATCCAGAGTAGCCTCTCAACTCTATTTGAATTCTCTCTGACACTGCTACTTTATTAATCACACTTCTTTCCCCCCTTTTCATTCCCTTTTTAAAAAGCCGTTCCATTTCTGGTATATTGCATTCTGGCAGCTTTAACAAACCAAAACACTGAGATACAATTCACATACCATAAAATTCACCAATTTAAAGTGTATGTCTTAGTTTGCTGTGGTGCTATGACAAATATCCTTTAGGATGAGTTGACTTATACAACAAAAAGTTATTGTCTCACGGTTTTGAAGGCTGGATGTCCAAAATCAAGCTGACTCCACAAGGCCTTTACCTTTTGATGGAAATTCAGATTTTCTTGTGGGATAAGTGGTTTTCTGGTGATGGAAGTCCTCCATTATGCGGCAATCTCTTTACTCTCTAGCTTTTTGTGACGTTTGGATTCTCCTTCTCACTGACTGCCTGCATCTCTTCTCTTAATGGGGTGTGGAAATTTAGAGGCTGTATGGACCCCACAAAGGATCATTTTCTTTCAACCCATCCTTCTGGGTGCAGACCTATGGTGGGTGGAACTTCTTGGTTAGGTTATGTCAGTTGAGGCTTGCCCTAGGGTGGTTCTTAATCCTTTTACTGGAGTCCTTTTTAAGAGGATAAATGACATGCAGAAAACATGGATGATATTAACAGAAGCTCATAGAAAAAGCCCCAGAGAAGTTTAGAGAAAGAGCCACGGATGGAGAAGGCAGCAGCTGAAACTCAGGAGAAAGGGACCAGCAGATGCTGCCATATGCTTTGCTGACCGATAGAGGAGCCCGAGACGCTGGCAGCCTGTCTTCAGAGAGAAGGTATTGTCCTGTGGATGCTTTAATTGGGACATTTTCACTGTCTTAGAATGGTAAATGTGCAAGCTAGAACATGCCCGCTTGTTAAAAGCCAGTCCATTTCTGGTATACTGTATTTCATTAGCTTTAGCAAACCCAAACATGGGGCCTCCAGTCATAGGAATTAAGACCCACCCTGATTTGGTTTAGCCACATCTTAACTAATAATATCTCCAGCTGTCCTGCTTACAAATGGGTTCACACCCACAGGAATGCAGATTAAGACATAGACATGACTGTTCTAGTTTGCTAGCTGCTGGATGCAATACACCAGAAACAGAATAGCTTTTAAAAAGGGGGAATTTAATAAATTGCTAGTTTACAGTTCTAAGACTGAGAAGATGTCCCAATTAAAACAAGTCTATAGAAATGTCCAGTTTAAGGCATCCAGGGAAAGATACCTTGGTTCAAGAAGGCCGATGAAGTTCAGGGTTTCTATCATAGGTGGAAGGACACGTGGCAAACACAGCATCATCTGCTAGCTTTCTCTCCTGGCTTTCTGTTTCATGAAGCTCCCCGGGAGTATTTTCATTCTTCATCTCTAAAATTTGCTGGCTTATGGACTCTCTGCTTCGTGGTGCTGTGGTGTTCTCTGCTCTCTCATTTTCTTAAGCTTTCTCAGAATGTTTCCTCTTTTATAGGATTCCAGTAAACTAATCAATAAGACCCACCTACAATGGGTGGAGACATAGCTCTACCTAATCCAGATTAACAACCACTCTCGATTGAGTCACATTTCCAGGGAGAGGGTCTAATTACAGTTCCAAACATACAGTATTGAATGGGGATTAGAAGAAATGACTGCCTTTACAAAATGGGATTAGGATTAGAACATGGCTTTTCTAGGGTACATACATCATTTCAAACCAGCACAAAGACTTTTTAAAAAAAATCTCTGATCCTATTTATTTGTAATTCTCAGAAAATCTTATTTTTGACTGGACTCAGACTTAAAGGTAGAAGCTCTTAGAGAGGACAACCTCCATCTCTTGGCAATCTGTTTCTGGCGTTTTTCTTTGCCCACCCTCATCCTCCTGGCCAAAAGTTTAGCATATTTTGCAGCCTCTTCCTTATTTTACTTAGTTTGCTGTTTCTTCAGGGCAATACACCAATGTTTATGTTGCAGGACATGTGGAGTAGCAAGATGCTGAATCTTGGGTGCTTTACCTTCTTTGTTCAGGGGCTTTCTCACAACAAACAGGCAGATATCATCTTCTTTAGAGAGACTGAAAAATTTGCGGATTCTGCTGGCTCTTTTTGGTTTCATGTCATGAGGTACAGTCCCGGAATTTCCTTCTCTCTGTTTTTTATGGTAACCAGCTTGAGAACACTTTGATTGGCATCCACAATGCAACCCTGAACAGATTTGCGCTTCCTTTCTCCAGTTCTTGGCCCATAGCAGGAGTGCCCCTTACTCAGTAAAAGGCAGGCGCGGCCGTGGGTCAAGACACCCTGTTCACAGGGAAACCTTGTTTGTCGTTTCCACCACTGATTTAGACAATATAACCCTCCCACTCTTCGCCCAGAGTGTCAGCAGCAGCTTCTGTGGCCATTTGCTTCTCATAAAAGGTGTGTAGTTTGTGTTCATCGTCCACTCCAATGAGCTTCTGGCAGCCGACCCTCTCTGAGGCACCACGAAAAAGAGTGAACATGACTTTTGTGGGGTACATAATTTAACCCCCAAAACTCTGCTCTCCGGACTAACAACACATATGCTACTTTCACATGCAAAATACATTCGCCCATCCCAATATCACCAAATCCTTCAGTCATTTTCAGAGGAACTCTAAGTCCAAAGTGTCATCAAAATCAATTGTGTGTAAAGGATTGAAAGCAGGATCTCAAAACCTCTTTTATTGCTCAGATGTGGCCTCTCTCTCAGCCAACACGACAAGCAAACTCACTGCCCTCCCCCTCTCTACATGGGACATGATTCCTAGGGGTGTGGACCTTCCAGGCAACGTGGGACAGAAATCCTAGAATGAACTGAGACTCAGCATCAAGGGGTTGAGAAAACCTTCTAGACCAAAAGGGGGAAGAGTGAAATGAGACTAAGTGTCAATGGCTGAGAGATTCCAGGCAGAGTCGAGAGGTTATCCTGGAGGTTATCCTTAAGTATTATATAGATATCACCGTTTTAGTTAAGGTATGTTGGAGAGGCTAGAGGGAAGTGCCTGAAAATGTAGAGCTGTGTGGCAGTAGCCATGTTTCTTGAAGATGGTTGAACAATGATATAGCTTTCACAATGTGATGTGTGATTGTGAAAACCCTGTGTCTGATGCTCCTTTTAACTATGGTATGGAAAGATGAGTAAAACATGTGAATTAAAAATAAGTAAATAATGGGAGGAACAATGTTAAAATAAATTTAGTAGGTTGAACTTCTAGTGATCAATGAAAGGGAGTGGTAAAGGGTACAGAAAAAAATAGGGAAACAAAGGCTAAAATATATTGGGTAGAGGGAAATACTAGTGGTCAATGAGAGGGAAGGGTAAGGGGTATGGTATGTGTGCTGGTTTGAAATGATGTATGCCCCCTAGAAAAGCCATGTTTTAATCAAAATCCCATTTCATAAAGGCAGAATAATCCCTATTCAATACTGTATGTTTGAAACTGTAATTAGATAATCTCCCTGGAGATGTGATTTAATCAAGAGTGGTTGTTAAACTGCATTAGGTGATGACATGTCTCCACTCATCTGGGTGGGTCTTGATAAGTTTCTGGAGTCCTATAAAAGAGGAAACATTTTGGAGAATGAGAGATTCAGGGGGAGCAGAGCAGAACGACATAGCCACGAGAAGCAGAGTCCACCAGCCAGCAACCTTTGGAGATGAAGAAGGAAAATGCTTCACGGGGAGCTTCATGATACAGGAAGACAGGAGAAGAAGCTAGCAGACGACGCCGTGTTCGCCATGTGCCCTTCCAGATGAGAGAGAAACCCTGACTGTGTTCGCCATGTGCCTTCTCACTTGAGAGACAAACTGTGAACTTCATTGGCCTTCTTGAACCAAGGTATCTTTCCCTGGATGGATACCTTTGATTGGCCATTTCTATAGACTTGCTTTAATTGTGACATTTTCTTGGCCTTAGAACTGTAAACTAGCAATTTATTAAATTCCCATTTTTAAAAGCCATTCCATTTCTGGTATATTACATTCTGGCAGCTAGCAAACTAGGACAGAATATATGAGTTTTTTTCTTTTTTCTTTTTCTGAATTGATGCAAATGTTCTAAGAAGTGATCATGGTGATGATATTGTGAGTTTTTGATTATGTACCAAGAATGGAATGATCATATGGTATGAATTTCATGTTTGTATGTGTTATGCTTTTTTTAAAAAAAGAAAGCAGGGACTTGAACAGATAATTGCACACTAATTATCAAAAAGTAGAAGCAACCCAAGTGTCACTCAGCTGGTGAATGGATAAACGAAATTTGGTCTATACATACAATGGAATATTACTCAGCCATAAAAAAGAATGAAGTCCTGATACTTGCAACAACATGGATGGACCCTGTAGTCATTATGTTGAGTGAAATAAGCCAGACATAAAAGGACAATTACTGCATGATATCACTGATATGAACTCATTAGAATAAGTGGACTCACAAGGTTAGAATTTAGAAGACAGGCTTACCAGGGGCTCGGTCGTGGGTAGGGACTGAGGAGTTAATGCTTAATCTGTACAGAATGCCTCTTTAGGTTGATTGTAAAGTTGGAAATGGTTGGTGATGATGGTAGCACAACATCATGAGTATAATTAGCAGCACTGAATTATACAGGTGAATGTGGTTAAAAGAGGGAAATTTTAGGCTGTGTATATGTTACTAGAATCAATATTAAAAGTGTTCAATGCAGTGAATCCTATTGTAAACAATGGACTACAGTTAATAGTGTAATTATAAAAATGTTCTTTCATGAATTAAGACAAACGTGCCACACTAATCCAAGGTGTTAGAGTGGTATACGGGAAAATACACCTAATATAAACTACAGATTATGGTTAGTGGTGTAATTATAATATTCTTTCATTAATTGTAACAAAGGTGCCACACGAACGCAAAGTGTTAACAATGGGGGGGTGTTGTATGGGAGCATTGTATGTTTTTTTTTTTACATGCTTTTCTGTAAACCTACAACTTCTTTAATTCTCAAACAAACAAAAATCAGATGTGGAAGTGGTCTGTCCTGGGGCAAAACTCCTCTCCATCTGCTGGCCTGTGAAACCTAGAAAACAGGTTATCTGTTTCCAAAATGCAATGATGGGACATGCATGGGATAGTTATTCCCATTCCAGAAGGGAGAAATTAGAAGGAAAAGTAAGCCACGGCTCCCAGGCAAGTCCAAAACCCAGCAGTGAAAACCCGGTTCGATTCCAAGGCCTGAGGTGGTTTTTGGAGCAGTACTTTGCCCCTGGGTCTACTGAAGCGGCCGCCTCTCCCTTTCCAAGCACTGGACTGCAGCCACGCTTTCCCCAATGGTGGCGTTTAGGCTCCACCCTCTCTGAGCACTGGGTTTCCGGCTGCAGTCTTCCTGAACAGCAGACATAAAGCAGAAAGCCTACACTCCCCCAGGGCACAAGCCATTTCTAGCCACAGAAAGGATGGAAGTCCCTTTCTTTTGGTCCATGGAGATCTCTTTGGTAAAAAACTCTATTCTCATGGTGTCACCTTCATTGTGTCCTGTCTCCGTCCCCTTCAATCTAGAGAGTAGCACTTCTACTTATACAAATTCCTCAAAACCTTGCAGGTTTTGGGTGCAGTTCAAGGGTATCCAGGCCAACAGACAACAGGATCTTCCATGGATCCTTCCAGAAGAAGTACGTTTCTAATAATGACTCCCTCTGGGACGGCTGACAGCATCTCTGAGGCATGTGCCCTAAAAGGATGGCCCATCCCCACCCACACATGAAACCCCATCATCAGGGGACTCTTTGGGAGCTTATTGAGGGCTCTGATAGAACCATGACTGCCCCTTGTTTTCTAGCACACCAACTGGGATAGGCTGAGTGTTTCCAAATCATCAACCACCGGTTCCTTTGTAACCTCTTTCCTCTCTCATTTGGCCATACACTTCGAGGAGAAACCAGGCGGCACCTTCTAGTCATCTGGAAATCTCGGGGAATTATCCAAGTTTCTCACGTCCGAGGTCTGCCTCCCATTCAACCTCAGAACGCAATTTTGCCAGGTTCTTTGCCTCCTTATAGCAAGGGTTGCTTTTCCTCCAGTTTCGAATAACACCTTCATCATTTCTTTCCAACCCGTGAGAGCTTCTGTCCATGATGATTTATGTATTCTCTAAGATGACAGAAACTTCTCTACAACTCTCACTGCTTTCTGAACACTCACCACATGTGTTTCGAATTCCTTTACCTCTGCTGACAAAGCAGTAGAGATAAAGATATTCAAAAGATACTGCTTTGAAAAGACAAATTTCTTCAAAGCAAACTAGAATTTTTCAATCAGGCACATCAAAATTCTTCCAGCTTCTACCCATTATCCAATTCCAAAGCTGCCTCCACATTTTTAGGATTTATAATAGCAAGTACCCTGCTTCCTGATTCCAAAACCTGTCTTAGTTTGCCAGGGTACTATGAGAAATACGACGTAATAGGTTTTTTTTTTAATCTTTGAATCTGTGGATCTCTTTATAATTTCCCCAAATCCTTTGAGTCCTTATAATTCCTAAAATCTTGGATTTTTCTATGTTCTCTCCTTCTTAATGATAGACTTGCCAGAGTCTTGTCCACTTTATTGATCTTTTCAAAGGAAAAGTTTTTTTTTTTTAAGTTTACTTAGCAAAGTTTCCTAATTTATTTTTGTTAGTCTTTATTTTGGTAACATATATACAACATAAATTTCCCCTTTTAAACACATCCAAAGATATAATCTAGTGGTCTTAATTGCGGTCACAGTGTGGTGCTGCCTTTACACTGCACAAAACAGAAGTTTTCTATCACCCCAAACAGAAATTCTTAATTCAATTCAGCATTATTATGATTTACATTTTTACTGCTTTATGAGTTATGTTCCTCTCTTCCCAGTATGTCCTGTAAACTGAAGTTAGACCTGAAGGCTTGATTAATTTCAGATTCAGTTGTGTAAAGCATACCTTGAATGTGGCACTGTGTAGCTGTTATTGCATCACATACTCGTTTCTTTTTTGAAAGATGAGATGTAGTTTAGGTATGTCCTGGGGTGATCC
>PVIY010024209.1:0-39112 GCA_004026745.1 Myrmecophaga tridactyla | reverse complement strand
CAATCCTCTGATTTTCCTTTTCTGTCTCATGTCTGAGCATTCCTGTCTCTACCTTTGGATTTCTTTGTAGCTGGACTTCAATCATTTGCTTGGGCCTGTCTGTCCAGGGAACCCACTGCATACAGCTTGCCAAGGAGATTTCAAGCAGACTTTAATTCCCAAGTCTCCCTTTTGGTCCCTTTTAAAGCTTTTCATGATGCCCTTTTACCCTCACCCCCTTACAGGTACACAGTCAGCTTGCATCAAAACTTATGGATTCCTGGTTTTCAATCACTTACAACTGAGTTCAGCAAATTCACGTGCCCACTGCTCCCTGGAGAATTGTATATTAGGCTTTAGCTCTTGTCTAGAAATAAAAATCTCTCTTCGTTGTTAAATAGCTATCAGAATACAGATGTGGGAAATATTTTTTCCTGAGTATGGGTTCCTTGTAGACCCCTAAAATGGCAGCTCTCCATTCCACTTGTGAATGATGCTGAATCTGCAACTCTGTCTCAGTCGGGTTGCTAGGGAGCTCAGTCTGATATCAAGGACATCACAAAACTTTTCAACATATGATGGACCTCCCAGACCCAATTTTTATCCATTTATATCTAAAAACATAGCCTTCTGTATATGTAAGCAAAGGAAATAGTCTCAGCTGGTAAAATTAGACATAGAGAATCAATAAATTCTTCCTGTATAAACACATTCCCTCTGTGAATATTAAAAATCCTACAATGTTTTGGGTTCTGGGAGTGGTTCTCTAGCCTCACATAATCACCTAAAGAATTTTGCAAAAACACAGATAACTGTTCTCCACCCCCAGACTCTAATGTAATTAGCCTGGAGGTAGGGCCTGGGCATAAAAACATTTTAAAAGCTCCCAGATGCCCCCTCCTGTTCAGCCAGGATTGAGAATTATGTAAAGCAAGTGTTGGTATCACGAGGAATTACTGATTCAGCTTATTTTTTGTCAGATTGATTGCAGGCACCTTGAACAGCAGTTCTCAACTACTCTATCAGAAACTCCTGCAGAGGTTTTTTAAAAGCAAACACAAAGCCACATCCCAAGAGATTCTCATATTCTGCGTTGGGGCCCAAGCATCTATATTAAACACAAAAAAACACAATGATTATGCTGCTCATTGAAGTTGAGAACCACGAACTATACAAGGGACAAAACACTGAAAAGTGAAGTAGCGTAGGGTTGAGGCCGCCTGGCTTAGAATGTGAAGCTATGAGGAATGGTGACAGCACAGTGATCAGAGAGCTTAGAACCAGATAACAACACCCAGCCCTGGATCCTTTAAAGAACTCATAGCAAATGGCACAAGAACCAACAAACCTCATCTGCTTAGAGGGAGCAGGATGGTGAAAAGAGCACAGGAATTGGGAGATTGGCATGGGAGCCCTGGCTGGACCCTTGCCTACCGAGTGCTTCTAGACAAATCTTCGTAATTAATCTTTGAATAGTTTTCACACTACTCTATCCATATGGAACGCTCTTTTCCTTACTAGCCTCTCTCAGACTGTTATCTTCAAAAGATATAAGATGTAAGTCTTGCTTCAGCCCCTGATTTGTTGTTGTTTGCAATGAGCACCTACCCTATAGCAGTGGCTTAAGCAAGATAGAAATGTGCATCATTCTTACAAAAGAGTATGAGCATAAGTTGTCCATGGCCATAAGGTGGCTTCTCAGCGTCTCCTTTGGGAGTTGCTGTCACTTGTGTGGACAATGAAGTCTCACCCCGATGTCTGCCTTCCAGATAGATAAGAAGGGGGAAGAGAGGCAGTGATGGTCAAACCCTCTCAATTAAAGGCAGGAGCAGGACATTGTACTCACCACCTTCACTCACAGAATATCCGCTGGAACGTGCCCACGTACTACACCTAACTTCAAGGGAGCCTGGGAAATGTTGCCTTCATTCTGGAGGGCCATGTGCCATGGCTCAGCTGTTCTTTAAGTAAAGAAGGGAGCGTGGGTATTGGGAGATGATTAGCTTTCTCTCATTTCCTCCAAAAATGAGATCTTTTTGTGTTTCCAACCTTTACAGTCCTTCATGGTTTCCACCACGAGAGCTTGTATTAGGGTAGTTAGTGACAGCTCATATTTTCTGTATTATATTATAAACGTTTATAATATAAATGTTTTAAATATTTATGCTATATAAAATATAATATAAACATATTATATATTTTTCTCTACCATACGTTACATTGTTGTTCCATGTATTGAGTACTCAAACTTTATTCAATAAAGTTCATTTCTCTGAATTTCCAATTCCTCATTGGAAAATGGGACTAATGTAGGGATGTTATAACTATCAAATAATATCAAAAATCTAGGGGGTGCAAGGGTAGTTCAGGGGTAGAATTCTCACCTGCCATGCAGGAGACCCAGGTTTGATTCCCAGCCCATGCACTTCCCAAACAAACAAGCAAAGAAAGAAAGAAAAAACAAAAATTCAACAAATAGTGCTGCAATAATAGGACACTCACATGGAAAAAGAATGAAATGTGACCCCTGTCATGCAGTATACAAAGAAAAGATCAATGAAATACTTGAAAATGTTGAATGATATAGAATTAAAAGATGTCAGTTATCAGATGCCAATCCAAACTGCAGCTTCTGGGTACATATAACATTTTTTATATTGATTATTAGACATGAGAGGGATGCTAGAGGTTTCACCTGCCAAATTATGAGTAGAGGCAAGTGAGAAACATGTTGGAGCTGTGGTAACGTAGACCAATAGAGGAATTTAGGACCAGACGTAGACCAATAGAGGAATCTAGGACCAGGAGGACTGGAATTATCTAAGGAATAAGTGAAATAATGCACGTGCAGCTCTTAGCACCAAGCCTGGCATATTGTAGTGCTCAAAAATGGTAGTTACTGCAACTACTACCAATATTAATATTATTTGTGTTATTGCTGAGTATCCCAGTTGCAGATTCATTATGCAGGGAGAGCTAGGTAGTAAAAATGCCATGTCCAGAAAGATGGGCAAAACTTAGGCTTATTATCACAGATAATTAAATCTAATGAGGTACAATTCATCAAATAATATGAGGACTCTTAGGAGGATTAAGTGAGTTATGTGTAAAGTACTTGAAGCAGCATCTGGCACATAATTAAGAGATATATGTGTATTTTTTAAACAATAAAATATGTATATATATATTTTTTAACTTGTGGAGCAGAGATGTCACAATTCAAACATGGCAGGATTAAAACGGAAGGCAGAAGAGTCATGGTTCTGAATAGTTATTGCTTCTAGCACAAGTTTTGGAGCAACACACACACACACACACACACACACACTTCCCAACTTGAAACTATCCAGATAGAAGTAGGGAGAGCATCAGGGATCCAGCCAGTCTGACTGAGGTTTAGGGAAGGGTTCCCTAGTCTCAACAAGTACCTGATGCATTGGATGAAAAAAACAAAGCAGGCATGCCAGTTAGACAGCCCACTGGAGGTCAGAATTGGCAGTGCCAGGGCTCAGCCCAAGGCATTCCATATCAGGTGTGTGAGTGTGTGTGTATATGTTGGGGATGGGCATTAATTCCTACCCTCTCTGGAATTAATACACCAACGGCTGGTGGTAATACACCAAACTTGTCTGTAAAGCTCTTACAATTAAGTGCCCTGTTGATAGGGTCGGGGCTGGTGGTATACAACCTGTCCTGGTCAGATCTACTTTAGAAATCAGATACCACTGAGTTTTAGAGCAAAATTCTTCTCCCTAAGACTTAAATCTGTTTCCTACTAAAGTGCAGGTAGCACTTTTGCAACCGGCATAGTCATAGTAACCTTACATGGATCCTATTTTTCTATTCAAGAAGGTGTACTCTCAAAAAATTATTCAAAGGCATATTTCACATATGCTGATAGGCCATATACATGTAGTTTCAAAATACAGTGCTTATTTAATCAGACATGGCATAGTTCTCTAGTCATTTATTCTTAATCAGAAGTTACACCAAAGTTGTCTGTAAAGCTTTTACAATAAAGTTTGCTTCCAGCAAATACCAAGTCTTCTATATGGAATAGGCCTGGGTCCGATTATTGGTATCAAAAAACACACATAACTTATACACTGCTGTTCACAGAGACATTATCCCCAATAGCCAAGAGGTAGAAAGAGTCCAAGAGTCTATCAGTAGCTGGATGGATACACAAATTGTGGTGTATACTTACGACAGAATATTATTTAGCCATGAAAAGGAGTGACGTTCTGAAACGTGCTACAAAATGACAACAGCATGCTGAGTAAAATAAGGGAGACCAGAAAAGGCAAATATTGTGTGATTTCGTTTACATGAAATATCTACAGTAAGCAAAATCATAAAGACAGAAAGTGAATTGGAAGTTATCAGGAGCTGAGAGGATGAGAGTTACAGCAAAGTTTTCATTTAATAAGTATGGAGTTCCCATTTGGGGTGATAAAAAAGTTTTGGTAATGGATGGTGTGATGATAGTACAACATTGTTAATGTAATCAATATCTCTGAATTATACATTTAAATGTAGTTAAAATGGGAAAATTTATATTATATATATATTCACAATAAAATTTAAAATACACACACACACAGGATTCCAGTGTGCCCCCCTGAGAACCACTCTAAGTGATACCAGGTAAATGTTATGGAGAAATATTGGTGGCCTTTTCTTATTCTGCATATCCAAAACAATCTAGGAAATATGAAAATGTTCTCATATTCTGTGAATTGGCCTTTATCACCTTGAACCCAAAGGGATTTTTGACTTACTGGATATGTCCTTAAAGTTGTTTGGTATGAATATAAAGAATTTCAAATAATGGAGTTGGCTTCTTAAAATTTGTTAACAAGAAACAAGGAAAACCAGCCAAGATTCCTCTGTGAGCTTAAATTTCATGGATAAAGCTTTCTATGTCTTCATGAGAGACAGTAATTGACTAATGAATGTTTCTAAATATAACTGTCTTTTTTGATTCTGAAATGGTCCCCCAACAAGGCAGAGAAGGTAAAGAAAAGATGCACACTCAAGTTTTTGCAAATTAATTGTTCTTACTTAGAAAGGCAAGTTACTCATTTTGTTCCAAGGCAAGGGGTCACACAATTAATTTAGTCAATTTAATAGGTTTTTTCCTCTACTAAATTCTGTTCCTAAACTACATTTGCCACATGACACTTAAGCAAACTGCCTAATTAAGCTGGGGATCCTGAAGAAAATGTTTGCAGAAAGGGGACATTCGTAATTAATGCTAAAATGTCAAGATTTCATCTGCCTCATGCTTTTTCCTCTTTGTTCCCTACACTTAATTATCTCTTACATGACAACTAACCTACAGAAGAAAAAAACATACCATGAAATAGTGTGTGGAAGACCATTTAGGAAAAATAAACTAAAGCTATACTAGTTTTGTACGGCCTAACCTTCAGATGTAGCAGAATTTCTTTTTATTGTCCATCATTGTGTTGTAGGATGGAATTGAAGGGCCTAACGTTTGCCAACACATACAAGATACTTGTCATCTCTGCACTATACGATCTCCGCAATTCTCTTCCAGCCGTTACACTTCATAATTTGAAATGAACATTTTTCTGTATCCAACATCTCTGAACTGTGAATTGAGCTTAGTGGAAATCTCTGGCATTTGCTGACTGAACTGACAGTAACACATTACTTTCAGGCCTGCTTTAGGCCTAGAAAATAATCCATATATTCTCACTGTCTTGTCCCTAGACTGGTCAGTACTGGTCAGACCAAAGCAATAGTTCCTCTTGGGCTGAGTACAAGTCTAGAAATGAAATATAAACAAAGACGAATGGAAACGAGAAGTTAGCCTGACCTCCTTTGCCCGATCCCTTCTCACCCCTGCCTATTGGCAGAAGGGGGTGTAGGGTGGGGCCTGGGCCTCCCCTGAGAATGAAGGTGGCATGATTTTGCACAAGGATACTAATTTGTCATCCCTGTAGTTGTGGGAGGTTTTCCCGAGTTCAAAGAGAAGAAATAGATGCATTGATTCTGCAGGTTTTTTTTCTTTTTTGGTCAATTGCCTTTTCATTTATAAAGCCTTTGTGACGGCCAACCGTTTTTCTATTTTGGGTTTTCCTGAGTTGGCTATGAATTAATGCCCTGTGAAAACTGCTGCAGAGCTCATCACTGCTGATTTGGGGAATACTTTGTTCCGTTCTCCCTCTGCCCCTTGAATTCAGCTCACTTACAGTGATTTCACTCAAGCGCTTGGTTCCCTTTCCTCTCAGCCCTGCAGTGCAGGAGTGATTTAGCAGAATCACCGGCAAATTGCATTGCACATGGTGGCAAGTTTTTCAGCAGGCCATCTTCTGGAGTCTCTATTACTCACCATTCCATGCAAACAGATCGGACAAATCAGGTGGGTCAGCGTAAGGTCATCTCTGCATCACCTAATTCCTAAACTTGTACCTAAAAGTGACTTCCTGGCTGCCGAAGACACTGGAAAATTACAAACCCTTGAGATTTTGGCCTTCTCTCCTTTCTTTCTTTCTTCTCCTCACTTACCTCGGCAGATCTTTTCATTTTTATGGGCAATGGGAAAGCTGCTAAGTATCCCATGAGACCACAGAATGGTGGGGGTAGACTGGGAAGTCTACCCCCTCATTTTACTGAAGAGCCTTCCTGGGGCTCAGAGACAGAGAATGCCTTGTTCAGGACTTCGGAGATAAATAGCTGCCAAACTGGGGCTTTGACCCAGGACCCCAGGGCTCTTTCATTCATTTTTCACTGAGCAGCTACCAGATGCCAGATCCCAGGATGCATCTGGAGGATATAAAGTTCAGTGCATCACAGACTTTGTGTTTGATGAGACTCTATTGTCTAGTGATAGAGTCAGAACTACAAAGCACGTATTATATTCAGTTTCTAGTCTAGGTGGGCTACTGGTACTCTTGAGGAAAGTGCTTTGAAAGACAAGTAAGAACCATTTAAAAGGATACCAATACTCAGTACATTTTATAACACCTGCCATTGCCACTATAAGTACAAGACTCCATGGATTCCCCCCACCGATAAAATGTCCCACTGATAAAATGAAGTCGATAAAGCTACTAATTGCCTGACAGGGAGGGCAAACTACACCATCAGTCAGTCAATCCCCCCCAAACTCACATGTCTGGCACTAGCACTTACCATCAGGTGCAACCATTTGCAGCGTGTGCAAGTTTCATTCCCATGACCCCCATTTGAATTATGTGAACTTTTACAATGCATCTATCTATAGCTGGCAGGACATGACCCTTGAAACCCTCCTAGGAACTTTAGTCCTCAGAGCCATTTATTCTAACTTACCTGGCCATCCACAGTGCTGCATTCCCCGCTCTCTGCCCTGGCATTTCCACCCCTGCCATCAAGGCAAACTCCAGCTGCCATCTCTTCCTGCTTTGATTCTTTCCCTTTTTATGATCTTTTCCTCCAATTGTTGTCTGTCCTTTGGCATTATTCCATTTTGTATCATTCTCTTGTTGTGTTACCTACACTCCTTTTGTTTTCTCAACATGATTTTAGGTCCTTTAACTGACTTTCTCTCACCTTAGGTCCATGCGGCAGGCTCGTAATAGACACTTTAATGGTTGAATGGGACAACCAGTGTAATTATACTGATCCTTCTTTTGAAAACAAATCTAGAGGGAATTCACTTACAAGCCATTTGTAAGAAAGAATTCCTTGACCTAAGAGCAATTTAGTGCTAAAGTATACCTTCTGATTCCCAATATTCTGACTTGTTACACTTGTGTTTAAAAACATGCTAAGATTTTTCTTTGCAGAATATTTATAATAAACTATACAATTCATTTGTCGTGGAAACTCTCATTAGCTAAATGCTTATGGAATGGGTACATAAAATGGTGTTTTTCTGGTTGAGGCTTATGAGAACCACCTATTTCCATTCGAAGCCTTTTTAAGGGTTTAGTGTGTGTTTCTGAACAAAACTTGATCCTGTTTGAAAAAGTGAGGCTCATCTCACATTGTCCTTCCACATAGGTGAATGAGGGAGCTCTGGGGATGCATGAATTTCTAGACATCTCCTGCAGGTCTGTTTTCTGGAACTAAGCCTCTGACACAAGCTTTATTTTCTAACTTGATTCTGCCTGTACATGCCTTGTTTTGGTGTGAATCAATTTCCTCTAGTTTTACTTTGCAAATCATGGTAAAATAATAATCCTTAACAGTAAAACAATAGCTCAGTTAAAACATGCTTGTTGGGTTCAGAGTGCTCAACTTTGTACAAAAAAAAAATTTTTTTCCAGGCACTTAGTATCAGTTCAGTTGGGTTTTGATCCCCTAGGTTTTATTCTACTGGAATTTGGTCATCATTATCAAGCATTTCTTATGTCCACATGAAGTGAGGGCATTATAGTGGGCAAAGTGAAGGCTTCTCAAAATCTGAAGAAAATAAATGTCCCTAAGGGTATACCTTGATTTCCTGGCCAGCTTACAGTCATGCCTGCACAGCACAGGTTTCTGCTCCATCTGCTGTCTATTCACATTTCTCTACTTTATTTTCTCTTAGAGGAAATTCTAAAGACTCACATCGCACATTGGTGGTCTCCTGATGGTACAAGACTCGCCTACACCACCATCAATGATTCCCGCGTTCCTCTCATGGAGCTCCCGACCTACACTGGTTCCATCTACCCCACGGTGAAGCCCTACCATTATCCCAAGGTAGGAGTGAAGAAACTGCCCTTCCCTTTTGCAGAACAAATTATCTGCATTATTCATCAGCTCCCCACCACCACCACATGATTCAGATATGGAGATGTAATAATCAAGTGTATTTATGAGCAAAGCCTAGTAAACAGAGGCAAGATTAATTATTGCTCATTACATTGCATTAAATTCCCATCTTTGTTACGTTGAATTTGTTGGTGGGTTCACTTTTTAAAAATAATTGTACTACTGTTAATCATTTGTCTAAGCTTAATTGGAACCAAAATAAATACATTACCCCCTGTAGTGATGCCATGGGTGATGAAAAATTCATATTACCCCACTCTTGCTCTTCATATTGCTTTTTGTGTGTGTGTGTTTGGCTTCTGAGAGGTCAGAGGACCTCTGGCTGTCCTTTGTCCCCTGGGTCTGAGCTTGGACTACCTTGTACTTGGTCATGTTCTGACCCATTCTGTTTTCCAGTTTCTTCTTACACCAAGCTGTTGGTGCAAAGAACCAGTAGAACAGCAAGGGTACAGTGTGTGAGTGAGGGGCGTAAGGGGGCATAAGGGAAGGACGAGAAACAGCAAAGTCTCACTTTGTTACCAAATTTCACAGTGAGGGAGTGCCTAATGCTAAAACTTCTGGAGTCCGCTCAACTGAAAAGAGAGGTTGCTGTCCTCATGAGTGTTTCAGACACTGACAACATGCCTTGCTGCTCCCTGGCTTCACTAAACTGCTGCAAGGCTGCTGGAACAGGATGACTGTAAACAGTTCAATGCCTGGACGCCTGCCTTATGGCAAAGAGCTATCGTCCTATCTTGGGCTGCATCTGAAGCTGTCCCTCCAAACTCCATCAGTGAGCATTTGAACCTCAATATTCCAACCCATTAAAGATCTCTGGAAGCTGATACTACATGCTATGTATACCACAAGTACTACCTAGCTAGGCTTACCTATAGTTTGTGACAAGTAGAGCAAAGATGTATAAGGGAGATAAATAAGGCCAGAGAGGTTACCAGAGTCACAGGCCCGAGAAAAGAGATACCCCATAATACAGACTCTTGTTCGACAGCCCTTTTATCATTGTTGCAATATCTAAGGGGGTCCAACAAAGAAGCATGATTTCCCTGGGGCTGCAGCCTTTGTCTTTGCCTTTTCTCCATTCCACAAGCATCTAGATGTCAGCACATAGCATGGATGTCCCTTTTGGCAGAGTTCTTTCACTCCTTTTTGGCTACTCTTGATTGAACTTAACTCTGCATTACCAATTATGGGAGTTCCCCCAATATAGAAGTGATGAATCTGAAATTCAGAAAAGGTCTCCTTGATTTTACAATGAACTCTGAAGCTGGGATTAGAAAGCCCCAGATTTCTCAGGATTTGGGGCTTAATGTTTCGATAGAAAGTCAATATATTCAGGTCAACAGAATTCTGCTGGTCTTTGCCCATACCAACCCACCCCCTAATTAGAGCCATGAATTGGTGAAACTACTTGACTTATGCTCTGTTATGGAGCTGCTTTTCTTTATAACTTAAACATCTCCTTCTGCAGTTAGATTACCTATGCACATGCCATTAGTTGTACACAAAGGAAATGAGGGTGCCAGACTAAACCTAATAGTGCTCCTCATGAGAAAATTCCCCATTTTCCCCTACTTGCCTCCGGGCTGGTAAGTATTCCCCCAGGGAAAGGGGAGCCGCAGGCAGAAGTGGAGAGGTGAGCAGCAAAGCAGAACTGTGCCCCAGTTCCTTTACAAAGAGCTTAATTTTTCCCCAGCACTGAGCCATGACCAACATTTTTAAATGTTCTCCACAATATGTTCACCTTTGGCTGTCCTCTTCATGACATTGCATCCATTTTTACTCTCCTACTCCTTGTTTTTAGTTTTCTCTTTGTTTCCCTCCCCTGGTGGTCAAGCAAGCAGAGTAGTACTTGCTTAACTTTGATATATGGGGGAATTGGATGGGATGTGAAGGAAGTGGGAATCCTGGGGAAGAAGAGAAATTGGCTCATTTACCTTTGTCCTTTTTAAAACTCTAAGGGTGAATTTTATCTTCCAAATTTTGTTTCTTAATATTAAGCTTCAAAGTGTTTGGAGTTCCTGCTTGTGAATCTGCTGGGAAAAGGCTTTTCAGAACTAAGCACTGTCCAGGCACAAGGTTTGCTTACTCACGTCTGTTCCCCTTTATTTTCCAGGCTGGATGTGAAAACCCTAGTATTTCCTTACACGTTATTGGTTTAAATGGACCTACCCATGATCTGGAGATGATGCCACCAGATGATCCAAGAATGAGGTTTGCTTCCTTCCCTCTATTACATAGATAACATACATATGTAGTGAGTGTCCATTTACATGGTCTCTTCAGTTTCACATTTATTTTACTATTAATTCAAGCATCCAATAAAAAGATACACTTTCTGAAGTTCTATTACTGCTTTACGACCTGATTGTGAAAAGTACACTGCTCTGACAGGTACTGCTTTTTCTATCTTACATCAGGATAGGGTGTCCTCCACAGGAGGCTGGGCTCCTGGGAAGGGACTATGCCTTACTCAACTCAATTTTCCCATAAGGGCATATGGCCTTATACACAGGAGATGTTGGATAACGTCTTATGATGAACCAGTGTAGTCTTTCCAAGAAAATCCATATAATCAGACTTTCTATAAATGATGCTCATTATTACAGCATGACTTTAATTCACTAGCTATAGGAATTTTCTAGTTGGTAAATTGTATGGTTGCTAGAGCATATTGCCAAGGATAATTGTCCTGTTATTATTAATGTCTGGTTTTGACTGATGATTTTTTTTTTAATCACAAACATCTGAGTAGGATCTATCCAAGTGAAATGTTCTCAACATCAGTTTAGTTTTGTCCTCAGAATTCAAACTGTCTGGGGACTAAGCATACTTCCAGAGCCCAGTTTTGTCATCCATCGCTAAACTTATTTCTGTTAAAATTGTTATTGGGAGACAACAAGAGGAAAGAATTGTAGTGGCACCGGGAAATATTTATTTATACATTCGTATAATTCCATAAATGTAGCTACTTAAACCAAAAATGATTCATTGCAAGATTTAGCAAATATCCCAGTCACATGTTGCCATAGCTTTAGCCTGGGTTTCTGTCCCTCAGTTACAGAACTCTGCATTAGCAATAGCTGTCTGGCTACTCCAGAAGGGCAGAAGCTGTAGCCCCCAGCCAGTCTGCCTCCTCCAAGGTCTGGCTCAGGGATTGAGACACAGGTCCTTGCTGGCTTCTGGTTACTGTGGGCTTTCGGCCATCTGTGGTTGGTGTGGTCTTTTCTTATAGTGACTTCCATTGCTGCTTTTGGTCAGGTCCATCTGCCCATATCTTTGGAGTCCTGTGGCCTCTGCAGAATTCTGCTGAAATTTTTTCAGACCTTCCATTGTCAACAAAACTTAAAATACTGTAAGTTCTTCTGGCCAATAACTGAAGCACAAAATGACATTGCTTTATAATACTCTCCCTGTCTCCCTCCCCTGCTCGGTCTCCTCCACAGGGTTAGTATAATTGGCTCAACAGCTGCTGGTCCCAGGGCCTGATTTCTTTGATAGCCCAGGCTTGCATCAGCCCTTAGTGCTCATGCATCAGGGATGTTGAATTGATTTGGATGATAATTTGTGTGTGGGGGGGCATAGAAGAAAAGTTAAGATTATTACTTTGGCTTCTCTCCTGAAAATCCATATATTTCATTGTTTTCCTTTCAGGCCCCTAGTCCCTGGCAAGCCTCCTGGGGCCAGGTCCAGCAGAACTCACTGAATTAATATGGAAAGTCACCTGGAAAATTTAAGCCATCTGTTTGAGTTAATTGAAAATCTCATCTAGTCAATTTGGTGATGCTGTTTCCACAGGCTTGATTAGCTTCAAGGACAATGAAAAATTAGCTTCAGTCAGGACTTAAAGTTTGGATGTTAGGTTCCAGGTTTTTGCTTGCTTTAACTTCATAAGCTAAATGCAATAATGCTTTTTTATATGCAGTATAAATTTGTGAGATATAAATGGTGCACCTTCTTACGCTCTTTCTCTGTCATACATCCTTGATATTTTTTTTTAATGAGCACAGATAACATCAGAAATTGTAGATTAGATGGGAGCTGACATTTATTAGCATTTGGTATTTGCCAACCACAAGGCAGAAAACTGAGAATTCAGTGGTGAACAAACCTGTACCTTACAATTTAGAGGAGGATATAGAGCTTATACAAATTATTACAGGCAAAATAAATAATTGCAAGTGTGATAAGGGCCATGACAAGGCAAAGAGCTTGCAGGAGGAGACCGACCTGGTCTAGAGTGGGGGGTGAGGGTTGAGAGCAGGGCCTCGCAACCTCAGCGGTGTTGATATTTTGGGCCCGATAATTTTTTTACTGTGGAGCTGTATGAGATGAGTATACAAAGCTAAAGGTACAGGACTATTCTTCAGGACAGAGAATTTGAGACTGGGTCCAGGACCTAGGTCCTGCACATGTCTAGGTTTTCTCACCCTCAGTACTCTTGACATTTTGGACCAGATAATTCTTTGTTGCGAGGTCCATCCTATGCCTTGTAGGGTGTTGAGCAGTATCCCTCATCTCTACCTACTAGAGGCTAGTACCGCCACACCAGTTGTAACAACCAAAAATATATCTGGTTACTGTCAGATGTTCCCATGTTGAGAACCAGGCTGACAGTGGAGACTCTCCAGCTGACTACCTGCTTCAAATCCTAGTTCTGTGGTATTGGGCAAATTACTCAACCTCTCCTGCCTCAGTTTCCTCAGCTGTAAAATGGGGATAAATATTAACAATAAAAGTATTTGCTCTTGTGGGTGGTTGTGAAAATAACATGAGGTAATGAGCAGAGCACATGGTTGGCTCATAATGATCATCATCTCATGGTTGCAAATGTCATCTGTATACTGACAACTCACATTTATAACTCAGCCCACACCTGGCCTCTTAAACTTCAGATGCATGTATCTGCCTACCCAACATCTGCACTTGAGCATTGTTAAAATACAATTTTTTAAATGGTAAAATCATGATTCTCAGGTAAAGAAATGAACATCTGTCAAAGATTTTATTTAACTCCATAAATAATAAGGAAACCAGGGAGATGGTAAAACCAACCCAAAGAGCATTTGAGAAGCTTAATCTTAATCAACAATTTAACAAAGAAATATAAGGATATGTTTTCTGGGTTATAGATTCAGCTGGGCCATAAACTGTAACTTTGGGATAGGCTGTTCTACCAAACAAAAACTTGTAAAATAATTCTCCCTTTACAGAGTTGAAATTGCTCAGTCAATAAAAAGTCAAGCCCAGTGCGGCATTGGAATAATACCTAGTAATCTTGTTTGCCTATTTACAAGTTTCAGATACATTTTCTGACAATGTGTGAAAGGCAATTCAAATGTAACACAGTCAAAACAAAATCTTAATCTCCTCTGAAAACCTACTTCCTTGCAATCTTCTCCTCTCAGTTTAGGACAAGCTCCAGCCTTCCATTTGCTCAGACTATCTTTAACTCTTCTCTTTCTCTCACATTGGACCTTCCTTCAGATATATCCAGAATCTGATTGTGCTTCACCATTTCCATCACTAGCTCCTTAGTCCAATATACATTGCCACCTAGAATACATTGTCACCTAGAACACTGCAGTCATCTCCTAAGTGGTCTCCTGCTACTCCTCTTACCCCATCCCCCTGTCTAACTCCATGTATCTGCCAAAGAAACCCGTTAAATATGCCAGATCCATAGCAGCATTATTTACAATAGCGAAAAGGTGAAACAACCCACATGTCCACTGACAGATAACTGAATAAACAAAATGTGGTATATACCTATGATGGAAAGCTATTCAGCCGTAAAATGGAACAAAGTTCTGATGCTACTATAACATGGATAAATCTTGAAAACATCATGTTGAGTGAAATAAGCCAAATGCAAAAGAAAGCATATTCTATGATTCCACTTGCATAAAATAACTAAAACAAGCCGACTGATAGAGGGAGAAGGCGGATTAAAGGTTACCAGGGGCCAGGGAGGGGGTGTTAGGGGAGCAGGAGTTATTGCTTAATGGGTAGAGTGTTTCTAGTGGGGGTCATTAAAATGTCTTGGAAGTGTATGGTGGTGGTGGTAACAGCAAAAAAAAAAAAAAAATGTGATTATAATTGGTTCCACTAAATGGTTAGGATGAGAAATTTGGTACATGTGTGATGTATGTTACCACAACTAAAAATAAGTAGAATAAAAATAAGTAAATGTCAGATCCCATGACTCCTCTGATCAGAACCTTCCATTTCTGGTGACCTACAAACCCTAAATGCTCTGCTACTGCCATTCCAAATTCACCAACCTTCTGTCCACCCTTCCCTCATTCCTCAAATATATTAGACTCACTCCCTCTTAGGATCTTTCCTCATACTGAACCTAGATAGAAAGCTATCTCCCATACCAGGATTAATTCCTCACTTCCTTTAGTTGCTGATCAGATATTGTTTCAGTCAGGGCTTCCCTAATAATTATTTAAAATTGCAGCCCAACCCCCTCTTCCTTTCCCTACTTTAATTTTCTTCATAGAACTAATCACAATATTTTATATATTTTACTTGTTTCTTTTCCCTACCTACCTCCACCTGGAATATATGATCCATGAAATGGGAATTTAAGTCTATTTTATGCATTGCCCTCTCTTCAGTTCTGGAACAGAGCCTGATATATAGTACAAGCTCAGTAAATATTTGCTAAAGGAATAAGTTAACTTAATAAAGAGTAACCAATTAAATCTTATTTCAATAGGATCCTTGGAGGCTGAGATTTCTTCATTTATTCTGGTACCTTTTTTGAGAATTGAAACTTTAAAACATTTAACTATTAGTAATATCCTGCCACCTCCAATATAGATGCTGAAGGAACTAATCTAGAAAGGTAAAAATAAAATACCTACTGTGTGGAAGAATACAAAAAGAAACCAGACCTAAACAATGACCTCAAAAAGCTAGTGAGGATTTACAACAAGTAGACAAGTATTAATAAAAATCTCAGTGCCATGAAAGAGGTACAAAGAAACAAAACAAAAAGTTTTGGCAAAGGATGAAGAAATCCCTTCCTGCAAGGAGGTGGGTTTTGAGGCATTTGTAGAATTTAGCCAAGGGACAAAGAATATTCCAGGAGCCAGATGTTTTAAATAGAAGTAGGACAGTACAGACCCTGGGTTGCCTGGATAAGGTGTTGTCTGTGCCAGAGGCATCAGCCTGCACATTATATCATACTATGTTGTAAAACTGTGATCTCCCAGTACATTTATGTTCTCTTTCTTACTTCTAAATTGAGCTTCTAATTTTGATGTCTTGTTTTTACCTCTGTCTCTCTCTTTGAGAGTGAGGAACCTGGATTTAGGAGAGTCCCTTGTTGCTCACAGTCATTGTGCACACAGGATGATGGCTGGGTCTGTGGGGCTGGCTCCTGTTACAAACTCAGCACTGTTCTAAGTCTGGTTCCAGGATCCACTCTTAACCTTGACCTGAATATCCTCCATAGAAAGATGTAGAAATATCTGGGAGTGAACAGACTACTTTCTAAATGTGCCATGTATGGTGTTAGGTATATGAATGATTAAGATTTGGTGGCTTTTAAACTTCCAGGTAAGGTGGCAGAAGCTCCAAGATTTAGACCATCCACCAAAGCACCTATTAAATAGGCAGGGACTGTATGAAACAACTTTTCTGGGGCTCCGGAGACTAGAATACTAGAAAGCATCCAGGGGAGATAGGGAGGAAGAGGCTAATGACAACGGTAGAGAACAGTGGTTCTCTCTGAAAGGCAGTTGCCAGCACCCATCCCCCACTCTTACAGTGGGCTGCCTTGGTATCCAGTCCCTGGCTGGGTGCTGCTGTCATTAAGAGACATAAAAGTCCATTTCCCCAAGAACAGGGGTGAGCACAGCCAAATACTGATCATGGCTTTTGATTAGTGAGCTGTTGTTTCAACCTGTCCTGGACAAAGACCAGTGGGCAGCAGCCACTGTTTCAACCCCACCCCTGAAAGGGGTGGAGGTGATGGAGATTTAAAGTCACAGTGCCTCCTTAGGACAGCAGGGAACAGATTGCCGATGTGTTGCATCTGCTGGGCAAATTAGGAAAGCACAACTTCAAAGAGTCATCAAAGAAGCTTTTGATGCCCTTCCTGATCCTCTCTCCAGGGCACTTTGGAACAAGTCGGCACCCCCTTTGTGGGTCCCTGGCCCTATTTTGACTGGGGGATTAGTGACTTGGGAGGGTCATCTCCAGGATGATCCTCCTCCCAGAATTTACCTTCCAGGCAAAAGCAGTGTGAAACAATGAACAGAGTGTAAAAAGCTATTGAGGCAAAACAGACTCAAACAGAACAGATCTAGATTCCTAGAGGAAGGAACAGAGGAAAGGAAGCTTTCTCCTGGAGGTGAAATCATTCCACAAAAAAAGTGTGATCTTAAAAATTGTACCACATATCCAAAGCAAGAATCAGATGAAGAAGAGCTGAAAAAATCTGATCAGATAAATCAGGGGCTATTCTAAAGGTCTAGAATAAGTGGAACTAAGCATCAAGAGTCTTACCACAAAGGCTATCAACAATAAAACCCTAAGCAAGATAGAGAAACTTGCCTTCAGAGTAAATTCATCAAGGCAATCAGATGCTTAGACATCAGTAAAAAATTGCAGGACACAGTAAGAAATAGAAAGATACAGCCCAGTTAAGGAAACAAATTAAAACTGCCAAGAAGACACAGAATTTGGAACAACTAATCAATGATGTCCAAACAAATTTCCTTAGTCAATTCAAGGAAATGTAACAAAATATGGCTGAAGGGATAAAGGATATTAAGAAGACATTATAAGAGCATAAAGAAGAATTCGAAAGTATAAAAGAAATATAACAAATAATGGGGATGAAATGCACAAAAGAAGAGATTAAAATGCACTAAAGGCACACAACAACAGATTTGAACAGGTGGAAGAAAGAATCAGTGAATTAGAAGACAGAACAATCAAAATCTTATGTATAGAAGAACAGATAGGGAAAAGAAAGGAAGAAATTAAGTAGTGTCTCAGGGATCTGATTGACAACATGAAGGACACACACATACATATCATAGGTGTCCCAGAAGGAGAAGAGAAGGTAAAAAGGGGTCAGAAAGAGTATTTTGGGGAATAATGGCTGAAAACTACCCAACTCCTATGAATGACATAAATGTGCATTTCAAAGAAGTGCAGTGTACTCTAAATAGAATAAATCCTAATACACAGACTCCAAGGCACATACTAACCATAATGTCAAATTCCAGAGATGAAGAGAGAATTCTGAGGGTGGCAAGAGGAAAGCAATTCGTCACATACAAAGAATCGCAATAAGCCTAAATTCTGATTTCTCATCAGAAACCATGGAGACAAAAGGCAGTGATATGATGTGTTTAAGAAACTGACAGAGAAAAACTGCCAGCCAAGAAATCTTTATCCAACAAAACTGTCCTTTAAAAATGAGGGAGAGTTTAAAATAATCACAGATAAACAGAAACTAAGAGAATTTGTCAACATGAGGCTTGTCCTACAAGAAATATTGCAGGGAATTCTGCAGGCTGAAGGGGAAAAAAAGGTAATAGAGGCCTGGAGTAGAATGAAGAAATGAAGATGATTAGTAAAGGCAACTAAAAAGGTAAAAAGAAGGACAAAAAAGATATGACATATAAAAACCAGAGGATGAAATGGCTGAAGTAAGTACTGCCCTTACAGAAATAATATTGAATGTAATTCAATAATATTGAATATTGAATTAACATTCAATACACACAGTCAAAACACACAGATTGATAGAATGCTCACCTTCCATGCAGGAGACCTGGGTTCAACTCCTGGATCATGATCCTAAAAAAAAGGCAGAATGAATTAAAAAGTATGATCCAACTATAGGCTGTTAATAAGTGACTCAACTTAGACCTAAAGACACAAATAGGTTGAAAGTGAAATGTCAGAAAAAGATATTCCATGCAAACAGTCTCAAAAAAGAACTAAGGTAGCTATACTAATATCAGCATAAGAGCTTACTATGAACAACTGTATGCCAACAAATTAGACAACTTAGATGAAATAACAAATTCCTAGAAACACAAACAAGCCACACTGACTCTAGAAGAAATAGAAGACCTCAACAGACCAATTACAAATGAAGAGATTGAATCAGTCATCAAAACCTCCCAACAAAGAAAAGTTCAGAACAAGGTAGATTCACAGGTGAATTCTACCAATCATTACAGATGAATTAATACCAATCCTGTTCATACTTTTCCAAAAAGTTGAAGAGGAAGGACCACTACCTAACTCATTTTTGAGGCCAACTTCACACTAATACCAAAGCCAGAGAAAGATACTACAAGAAAATACTCTCTTATGAATATAGATGCAACAAAGTACTTGCATATTGAATTGAAGCACATTAAAAGAAGTATACTCCATGAATGCAAGAATGGTCCATCACAAGAAAATCAGTTAATGTAATACACCACGTTAACACTATGAAGGGGAAAAAAAAACACATTATCATCTTGATTGGTACAGAAAAGGCATTTGACAAAATCTAGCATCCTTTCTTGATAAAACCACTTTAAAAATAGGAATGGAAGGAAATTTCCTCTACATTATAAAGGGCATTTATGAAAAACCTTAGCTAAAATCATATTTAATGGTGAAAGATTAAAATCTTGAACAAAGATGCTGACTGTTGCCACTATTATTCAACATTGTGCTAGAAGTGCTAGCCAGAATAGTTAGGCAAGAAGAATATATAAAACGCATCCAGATTGGAAAGGAAAAAGTAAAACTTTCACTATTTGCAGATAAAATGATCCTATATACAGAAAGCTAAAAACTCTACAACAAAGCTACTAGTGTTAATAAGTTCAGTAAATTGGTGGAATACACAGGAGCAGCATGTAAATATCAGTAGGGTTTCTTTATACTAGTAATGAGCAATCTGAGGAGGGAATCAAGAAAAATCCATCTATAATAGCAACTAAAGAATCAAGTATCTTGGAATAAATTTAACAAAGATGTAAAGGGCTTGTACACAGTTAACTACAAAACATTGCTTAAAGAATGCCTAAATAAATGGAAGGATACTCCACGTCCATGAATTGTAAGACTAAATATTGTTAAGATGTCCATTCTACCCAAATTCATTTGTAGATTCAATGTAATCTGTAAATTAAATTAAAATTTAACTCAGATTCAATGCAATCCCAATTAAAATTCCAACAGCCTACTTTGTATAAATGGAAAAGCCAGTTATCAAATATATTTGGAAGGATAAGAAGCCCAGAATAGCCAAAAAAATATCTTGAAAAAGAAGAACAAAGGTGAAGAGCTTATACTTTCTGTCTTTAAAACATATTATGAAGCTACAGTGGTCAAAACAGCATGGTACTGGCATAAAGAAAGATATATTGACCAAGGGAATTGAATTGAAAATTCAGAAGTGGGCCTGCAAATCTATGTTCAATTCATTTTTAGACAAAAATGCCAAGGGAAATAGTATCTCCAATAAATGGTGCTGCAAGAACTGGATACCCATATGCAAAGGAATGAAATAGGACATCTATCTCATACCATAAAAAAAACTAACCCAAAATGGATCAAAGAACTAAATATAAGAAGCAGGACTATAAAACTTTTAGAAGAAAATGTAGGGAAGCATTTTCAAGATCTTGTGGTAGGCAATTATTTCTTAGACTTTACACCCAAAGCACAAGCAACAAAAGAAAAATAGATAAATGTGACCTCTTCAAAATTAAAAACTTTTGTGCATCACAGGACTTTGTCAAGAAAGTAAGGAAATATCCTACTCAATAGGAGAAAATGTTTGGAAATTGCATATCGAATAAGGGTTTAATATCCAGAATATATAAAGAAATCCTACAACTCAATAATAAAAAACAAGCAACCTAATTAAAAATGTGCAAAAGACTTGAATAAGCATTTCTCCAAGAGGAAATACAAATGGCTAAACAGCACATGAAAATATCCTCAACATTACTAGCTATTAAGGAAATGCAAATCAAAACCATAAGATACCATTTCACACCTACTAGAATGACCGCTATTTTAAAAACAGAAAGCTACAAGTGTTTGGAGAAGATGTGAATAAATAGTAACACTCATTCATTGCTGGTGGGAATGTAAAATGGTGCAGCCATTATGGAAGACAGTTCTTCAGGAAGCTAAGTATAGAGTTACCATATGATCTGGCAATCGTTCTACTAGATATTTTCCCAGAAGAACTGAAAGCAAGAACTCGAACACATATTTGCACACTGATGTTCATAGCAGTGTTATTCACAGTTGCCAAAATATAGATGCAACCCAAGTATCCATCACTCGAGAGATGGATAAACAAAATGTGGTATATGTACACAATGGAATAATATTCAACTGTAAGAAGAAATGAAGTCCTGAAGCATGCAACAACACAGATAAACCTTGAGGACATTATGTTGAGTGAAATAAGCCAGACACAAAGGGTCAAATATTGTATGATTTCACTGTTGCAAACTAATTATAATAAGCAAACTCAGAATTAGAATCTAGAATAAAGGTTACAAGGAGATAGACTGGGGTTAGAGAATGGGATGTTGATAATTAACCTGTGCAGAATTTCTCTTTAGGCTGATGGTAGAAGTTTGGAAATGGATGGTGGTGATGGTAGCACGTTATTGTGAGTTTAGTCAACAGCACTAAACTGAATAGGTGAACGTAGTTAAAAGAGGAAACTTTACTATGTATATATTACTAGAATACATATTAAAAGATAAAACATAGGACCATATAACACAGTAAACCCTAATGCAGACAATGGACAATAGTTAATAGTACAACTATAAGAATGTTCTTTCAAGAATTATAACAAATGTACAGTACTGATGCAAGGAGGTAATTATAGGGTGGTTTATGGGGAAAATAATAAAACACCTAATGTAAATAATGGGTGATAGAACTATTTTAGTAATTTTCATCAATTGCAACAAAAGTAGCTATTGTTTAAAAAAAAGTGCAATTTTTTTTAAAAGTGCTATCATTAATAGTAACAAATGTTCCACACCAGTGCAGGGTGTTGGTGGTAGGGGGTGTACAGGAATCCTGTATTTTATGCATGATTGTTTTGTAGAGGTACAACTTCTCTGATAAGAAATAGCTATAGCTGATAATGTTAAGTGCAAGTATTTTTGTTATAAATAAATAATAGAGCAAACAAACATAAAATGGTTTTAATTTCTTAAAAAAAAAAAAAATTGGTGACTTCTGCCATCAAAGAGCTCACAGCCCAGAAAACCAAGACAACTCATGGTAAATGCCTGTAATGAAGTATATAGACGTTCCAATGGGAGCAAAGGTGCAGTGCATATGGCGGAGGTGTGTGGGAAGTGCTAACAATGGCTTTATGGAGGAGACCCCTGGTCTTAGTTTCCTAGGCCTGTCTGAAACAAATTACCACAAACTTGGTACAAGAGAAATGTGTTCTCTCACAGTTCCAGAGGCCTGAAACCTGAAATGAAAATGTCAGCAGGGCAATGCTGTTTCTTGGGCAGATTCCATCTCTGGTATGTTCCGTCTTCTGATGGTGGCAGGCATTCCTTGGCCTGCAGCTACATCACTCCTGTCTCTTTTTTGGTCTTCACATGGCCATCTCTTCTCCCCATGTCTCTGCTCTGTGATTCTTATCAGGGCACTTGCCATAAGATTTAGACCCCACCCAGATAACTCTTCTGGAGATCTTTGATTATATCTGCAAAGACCCTTTATCCAAATTAAACCCTTTCACAGGTTCCTGGGGTTTAGGACATGGATATATCTTTTAAGGGACCACCATTCAACCCACTATAGCTCCTACATCACATTATTCCTGGAGCAAAATTTGTGGCCATCTTAGAAAAATTCTACATCAAAGATAACCAAGAATTGCAATTCCCAATGTTACTTGAGCTCAAGAAGTAGCAAAGAGGCCTTGTTAAGCTGAGAAGAGTTATGTTGAACTGTCCAGAAAGGCACACAGTATATCCTGTGGGGGGAAAAAAAAAAAGGAAATCATTATGCACAGCATGTTCTGTGATTTTCACAATTTCACATAGAAACCCAGCTGCACTGATAAAACAAACACGTTGTTTTTTGCTGGTTTCCTCAGGCCTTTCCACAGCTATTGGGCTGGGTGTTGAATTAAGATATAGCAGATACCCGGCAGTATCATTTTGAAGGCATGTTGCACTGAGCTGATATGTGTTTTTATTCTCCTCCAAATATACCGTTCAGATGTAGTACAGCTGCTGGGTCTGTACTCTTTTCCTGATTGCCTGGCAATGAGTTGTAAAGGGATTATGGTGCCTGGGAAAGAAACTTGATGCCTTCTGAGGCTGTCCTCCCTCTGAGACCCAGGTCAACATGGCTCAGCTCTCCCCATCACCCACTTCCAGGGCCTATCAATGGCCCAAAGCCCTCTTGTTTTTGTTTTATTTTATTTATAGTATTTATTTTGAGCTCAAATGCCAACGATGTAGAAACTCCCCAGTTCATGGCACAGAACCGTCATTGGTCTGTGCAAGTACTCTCATTTTATTTGCTTGTTTGTTTGTTTGTTCTATTTCACCCTTATTCCCTACTCCCTACCCACCTCCGCCCCCAACTCATATGCGTCTATTTAAAATGTATTTGAGTGCCCTTTTTCTCCTCTGTATTTTTATGAAACATGTACTGTTCTTTTGTGTATGTGGATGCTTAATTTACATAAGTGGGGTGACATTATGAGAGCTAGATGTAAAGGTAGGGATAGAGAAATAGCCTCCCTTTTATCTCACTCGGCACTATTGTAATGACCTGGCGATACTGATGTGTGTGTATCGAGTTTGCTTCTTCTAACTATGCACAGTGATTCTCCAGACTTCTGCAAATTCTGGGCCAGCTTATATTCTCATAGGGTTCCTGTCTCCACATGCACTGACCATGTTAATACCCCATTTTGACCCAGATATAAAAGTCAGTCTTCTTTTCAATTTATGCAAATAACAGACTCACACAGAGATTGGGATCGTGAATCCAATCCAAGTCTTTACTAAGGATTAGTGAGAAGACAATGGCCATCAAAGCAATGGAAACACACATCCCCATCCCTAAAGAACTCAGGCCCCACCACCACCAGGGAGCTGCTCCAGGCCTTGCAATGCTCCATCTTAAAGGGCCCCCTGCACTTTACAGGAGCAGGCTCTCTTGCCGTGCATTTAAAATCCCATATTTTACCCCTGAGGCACCTGAAGTGAAGGCCTATGGTTGCACTTTTCCTTGGACTTTTACACAAGGTGACTGTTACCAAGCCCAGTAAATCACGTCATTGTCCAGGAGTTATGAAACCTACCATGCTTACCTCTCTGCTTAAATTTGCCGGTAACACAGAGGTGAATTGGGGGAATCAATTGCAATAACTCTCTCCTCTCAGCTTTTCCTCACGGGAGGTATGCCCTGGGCAATTGGTGTTATTAAAAGCTCCTCATATGATTCCAAAGTGTAGGCAAGGCTGGGAAGCCCTTGTCAAGGGCAACAGTTTTTACCCAGGTTGGAAGAACTATTTATTTTTCAAGTTAAAGATACTACTTCTCCACCACCACCATTCGTGAATCTTCCATCCTTCTTTAAGGTATTTCTAATCTCTTGTCTTTATTTTTAATGACTCTGGTAAAATACATTATTTTATCTAACTTTGCCCTCTAGAGTTTTTCAGAAGTGGCCTGGGTATAAATTGTAATTTCATAAATATTCCCAATTGCCGTCAGAGTGAGTCCCATTTCTATTTCTACCTAATACGTACCTCAGTATTCAAATGAATTTATCTTGTGGAGCATTGGTTCAAAGGGGTCAGCACAACTAAGCTATTGTGTTTACAGTATTAGATCAGTGTGTGGTCTTTTTTATTCACTAAGGCCAGAAGCTATTCTGGGCATACGGTAGAAGCTCCAGGCTGGAAAATGGCAAATCTTTATTCTATTGAAGTACAAAAAACGGGAATTCACAAAGTCAGTGCTGATCTCAGGTTTCTGTGTTCCCATTAATAAAAATCTCCAGCATGTTAAAAGCCTGGAAATCTGAGTCTTGAATGTCTGTATTTAGAAGTTTCTGGTGAAGAAAGCATATTCAACCTTGCGGTGGCCTGTATTTAAAAAGGACAGTGAGAGGGATGGGAAGAGATGGTAAATATTTATTTCAGGCTTGTGAATAGCATTAGACTTCGGAAAAGTAAAATGTGATTCTGCTTCCCCACACCCATAAATAAGACATCTCTTATAGCCCACAAACTCCTTCAACCAGCAAAACAGTCTTGAAGATGTCAGTGACACACAGGATAAGTTTTTCAAGGTCACGTCACAAAACTGGGTGAGCAAGATGATGGCAAACTCAAAAGTGTGTAGGTGCCAGGTACAGTTTCTCCCCATGGGCCACGGCTTGCAGTGCTGGGAAATACCATGCACGAATTTGATGGCATCTGTAGGGAAATGGAATGAGGGCAAAATCTATCAAGCATCATGTTCTTAAATGTGTTGGGCATCCATTGAAGCCTGAAAGAATGTGATTCACACCTTCTGCCCACCAGCAGTTCAGTCCCTTGCTCAGATCTTCTTAGCGGCTTCCAGTTTCTAAAATTCCATGGCCGGTAGGACCCCTAGAGGTTCCCTTATTTCTCTTCTACTTCCTCCAAAATTTGCAGAGGAAGAAAGGAAGACCTATGGAAGGGAAGTGACTTGGACAAAGTCACATATCTAAGTCACTGTGGAGGAAGACCTAGAATCCAGGCTTCCAAATCAGGTATCCCTTATACCATTTTTTCCTGCTCTGTTTAAGCTGGCTTGCCTGACTCTCAGGAGCCTCTGTAGGCAGACCCTGTCCTACCTACCCATGTGTAGTCACTTTATCATTCATGATCAGTGAAAACATTGTGAGTGCCTACACTCTGTGGCAGACATTCTGCCAGGTGCTGCCAACTGGGAACATGTGGAAGTCTAGGACATGGTCCCTCCCCTAAAGACACTGACCAGAAGGTGGGTCACTGCTACCAACAAGGGACAGTTCAGTCCCTTGCTCAGATCTTCTTAGCGGCTTCCAGTTTCTAAAATTCCATGGCCGGTAGGACCCCGCTGTGGTCAGCTGGGTTTCCTTAGGGACCAGTTTATACCTATCCTTAGAGGGCTTTGGAATAAATCTATTGTCCCCTCTCTTCAGGATCTAATGTACAAGTCATAGAATTGGGCCTGGCTATATTATTGTGCCTTTTGAGATGAATTACAAATTATCTCAGGTTAACTCTTCCTTCTTTGGGTTCAACTGTCTCTGCTCTGAATTCCTGACAGAGAACCATCCAACACAGTCATTTCCATCTCAGTGGACTTTTGTGTTTGAGAGGAGGGATCTTAAACATGGAAGGAGGGAGTCTTAAACATGGAAGATGGGCGCTATCCCCAGATAGTAATTTCAGGGGCAAAGACCCCACATACTGCCTAAATTAATAGCTATTAGAATTCCTCTCCTAGATTACAGGTCTTTTGTCTGGACGCACAAACTCGCTAAAGCATGACTACATTAACACAGCTTAATTTGAGATCAGACACTCTAAAGTATGTTTTGAAATGAGAGAAAGATAGGAGAGGTGTAGAGTAGTGGTAACTGCATAATAGCTGGGTTGAGGGATGAGGGGATTGGACAAGTAGGATAAGGAGGGTGGTTGCTGAGGAGGAGTTAGAACCAAAACCAGGAGGTTGCTGAAAGGGAGGAGAGGTACGAACAACTATAATAGCCCTAATAGAGATAGCAGATATAGAGAGAAAAATCTGAACTGCTCTTAACATTAAGCATGTAGCTGCAGGCCCTTCAAAGCTTAGGGTGGCCAAGATTATCAGGACACTTCTTTCTCTGCCTAAAACCCAGCCCAATTTTAGGCATAAGAAGTTGAGAGTACAGAATGGAGTCATGAAAATTGAGCCAGACTTGGAATCAGCAGATCACTAGCTGTACAATCTTGGAGCGATCATTTGATCTGGCTGAGCCCTAGAAATCATTCTTCAGGTTTCTCACCTCTAAAAGGAGGGGCTTGGGTCTTTTGGTATCCCAGGACTTTTGAGGCTGTGCATCTATAATGGCTGACTATATTACCCTGCATTTAAAAGACTGAATCGATGCCTCCAACGTCAAGGGCTGAAATACCCTTGAAGGATGCAATATGCTGAACGGGGCATCTGTGGTCAGGGGGGGTTGTGGCACCCTCTGTGTCAGTCAGTGCCCAGCAGGAAGTAGGGAACACTCAAGTTAGCTTAACTCCACCAGAGTGTAACAAGGAGACTCTTTACAAAGGGCAGGACAAAGAAGAACCAGTAAGAGAGGGTATAGTGCCACGAGCTAGTAACAACTGGGATTTCGGTTACCATCCTTTGGCCTGAAGGGGTGAGGGAAATGAGTAGTAACTGGAACCCAGGGACAGAGAGAATTGGGTGGAGTGAGACACCAACAGAGGCTGGGATCTTGAGGTGGTGGAAAGGCTCTACAGAGGGAGCCATAGAAATAAATGCCAATCCTCTCTCTTCCCTCCCTTTGATCTCCTACTGTTGGTCCCAATTGGGCAATCAGACTCCACTGATGCAATGCATGCAAGTCAGCACCACCCCATCCCCATCCCTGCCTAGCACAGAGCAGAGTGAGGAAGGATCTAGGGGGGGGAAGAAGGCAAATGGAAGCTATCCAGCACATCCTTACACCATACAGTTTAAGTCACAGGAAATCCAGCTGCAAAGAATCTCAGTGCCAGGAGGTGCTTAAGTAATATTGAATGGGCAGGCTGAGTATGTACGTGAATGGGTGCGTGGGTAGATGGATGGATGGATGGATGGATGGATGGATGGATGGATGGATGGATGGATGGATGGATGGATGGATGGATGGATGGGTGGGTGGGTGGGTGGATGGGTGGATTGATGGACGGACTGGTGGACAAATGGATGGATGGATAGAGGGATGAGTTAGTGAAAATGAAGAGCTAGAGAAGGAGAGACATGAGATTTACTCCCATCTCTCCTATTCAGTTGATCCCCTCACGTTCAAAGCATGTAAACTGTTGAATAAGGACTCTGTAATCCCTAAAGTACATTTTCTGGGACACCCATTCTCACTTCCTTCCCCCTCAAAGAAATGTAACATAATCTGAAAGTGAAATTATGAAATTATACAACTAGTAGTAATGTCTTAAATTCACATCATTCTTCTGTTTTGTAAAGTACAATCTGTCTGCAGATAATTTTATGGAATTAAGTGCCTCTCCTCTGTGGGCACACTTAGATACAGAGTATGCTTATAATAGAGGTAGCTTTGCTATTCAGTATCATTTTAGTTGGCTCAAAGGTGCTCTCTACTAAAGCATATGATTTTTTAAAAATGTTTCTCTCAAAATATATTTTTGCCCTGCTTGATCCATGGAATAAATATTGCTGAAAAATGCGAAGTTAATTGCAGGCTCTTTATTTCACTAGATAAACAGATCTTTGGCTCCCCTTGCCCTTCGTTGCCACACAACTGACTGAACCTTTGCCAGACTTTGGAATACCAAGAAGTGACAGGGCACATTAATCCCTGTGCGAGTGACAACGCTCTATTAATATTTTAGAGCAAACAAATGGACTAATAAAAAATTCATGTACTGCTCGCCAAGAAGAGTCACTGTGTTCTAAGCTGAAGGCACATTTGGCTGGGGATTCATGGGACTGTTGTAACATTTTCTCAGCCAAGCTGTGCTGTTAACAACAAGCACTCCTCCCACATGCTCCAGCAGATCGTGCTTCCTCCTATTTGGGCAGTCCTCCCTCTGTACTTGAATAAGTGGCTCGCTTGTCTGTCTCCTCACCAAACTGTGAGTCTCTTTCAACAAAGTTTTACCCAAGTCTGTATTGCCAGCACCCAGTACTGTGTCTACCACATTATAAGCCCATACTCAGTGCTCTTTGAATGAATAAGTATGTGTGTGGGCAGATGAGTGCTTTAGAATGAAGAGAAAATTGGTAGCATTTCTTCCAGGAATCTTTTCTTCCTGTTAATAACGTGTTGATACCATGTTCTTTTTAAAATAAAATCTCTACGATTATCAAAATCGTTCAGTATCTCATGTCATCTCATCATCTCTATCAATCCTTGCTTCTTCCAATACCCAGTTGCAGCCTCATGTTCTTAAAATGAAATTCTGCTGCAAATCCTATTTTTCCCTTTCCTTTAACTGCTACCAAATTTCTCTGTATTCTCAAGCACTTTATCTGCCTACTACTCCATTTATTTATCCAAAGAACATTTAATAAAGACAGCGATAGATGTAGAAATCTGTAGTTAAAAGGGTCTTCAAATTGTTTCCCCAGTTGAATCTTGTAGCAGGCATCTCACTTAGATCAGTGCATCTCAAATTTTAGTACACATCAGAGTCTCCTGGTGTACTGGGTTTGTTAATTCATGGATTAATGGGCTTCCCCTCCAGAGTTTCAGATTCAGTTTCTAATCTTCCAAGTGATCCTGATACTGCAGTCCAGGGACCACATTTTGAGAACCAGTGACATATAAGTAAAGGCTTGAGTGCACGGATGGTTTCTGCCACCACCTTTCCATTCCAGGGGCATGTGCTTTGTCTGGTTTTGCAATGAAAGCCTAATATCACTGCTGACTCTATCTACTCCTTTCTCAGCACAGATCCAACCTCCCTGAGTGATGGTAAAGACAGGAGATGCTATCTCAGAGCCCGCTGCCTAGCCGGCTCCAAACCCAGGCCAGATTACACAGAACCTCATGAAAATGAGCCACTTCTGTCCCTATCCAAGCTCCCTTCTAGGCAGCAGTGCAATGAGCAGAAGAAGTGATAAAGATAGATGAGCACATGATTTAGTACCTGTACTAACAGGAACTGGCTCAGAGAGAGAAGAAATGGATCAGCAGGACGCAGATGCCCTCTCAACATACAGCCTCGTATAACTACATATATTCCCCTTATATAGGAGTCAAATTCTTACTCTACATAAATTCACTGTTTAAGGCATCAATACCTCCTAAACTCCTGAAACCTTTTCCATCTCTAGCTAAAGCTGGACATCCAAAGCAGATGTGACCTCTTCTAGTTATTTCATTTGCATTGAGTTTTTCCCATTATACTGTCCCTCTGATTTCCTGAATTATCCCTCTGAATACTATTTCGCCCTCCCCCCTCCTGCTTGGAAGACAATATTAGTCAACATATAACTATTTAAAGACACCTACTTTGTGAACCCAAACCTTAGAACTGGTACATGAGTAATAAATAGGCCTGTTCTCTGTTCTCAAGGAGCTGTCAGCCCTGCTAACATAGAATTGTCAGGAAGTAATGTGTAGTTTATGGTCATGTGACATAGCATAGCCAAATTGTACTGTAAAAGCTTAAAGATGGTGTGGTAGTTAGATTCAGGTGTCAACTTGGCTAGGTGAAGGTGCTTAGTTCTATTGCTGTGGACATGAGCCGATGGCATGTGAACCTCATCACATCTGCAGTGGGCTAGGAGGCGTGCCTGCTGCAATGAATGATGTTTGATTTAATTGGCTGGTGCTTAAATGAGAGACTCAACATAGCACAGCCCAAGCAGCTCAGCATACCTCATCTCAGCACTCACAGCTCAGTCCAGGCCTTTGGAGATGCAGAAAGGAATGACTCTGGGGAAAGTTGTTGGAACCCAGAGGCCTGGAGAGAAGGCCAGCAGAGACCATCCTGTTCCTTCCCACGTAAGAAAAAACCTCAGATGAAAGTTGGCTGCCTTTCCTCTGAAGAACTAACAAAATAAATTCCCTTTTATTAGAAGCCAATCCATCTCTGGTGTGTTACATTCTGGCAGCTAGCAAACTAGAACAGATGGGAAAGATATGTGGCTTTCATGGAGGATGTAGGGTTTGAGATGTTTCTTCTCTCCCAAATTGCACAGTTCTCTAGGAAATTCCACAAGGGGAAGGAAATGGTTTGCTTCAGTTTGAACCCCCTTGGACTTTTCAATCTGGAGATGGTTAGTACAAAGGGTGCTATTGACTTCCTTGCGTATGGGCTACATTCCCAATAAGAAAATCTCTGCCTGTTATTAACAGTGCATAGCCAGGATTCTAAAGCAACCTCTTGGAAGTAAGTTAACTAAAATTTACTTAAAGATATGCTTTAAACGAGAAGATATGGGTTATTCAGTACACAATGCAGTATTAAATACCATTAGACATGGAACAGAGGAGAAATTTGATATCAGCCTAAATGTTGATCCTTTGTCAAACTTCCTTATTATTGGATTGTTGTGGGATTCATTTTTCCTTATAATTCAAAGATTCTTATCAGAACACATGTGAGTGTTTCTTTAGTTTCCCTGGATACGGAAAGTGCTTTTAATCTGCACATCCAGATCATTTTTCCTATGTAAAAGTCTTTCTGTCTGGGTATTTGGTTATTGCTTCTTTTCCAATCACTCTGACTTCCCCATAAGAGGCGCTTATACTTCTTGGATGTGGGAACACTGCGTCTTCTACCATTACCTCTCTGTGTCACTTTTCTGTGCCTTCTGGGGGTTTTCCCAAATTTCCCTCAATTTCTCTGAATCAAACTTCTGTAATTTTCCATGTTAGTCTATTTGCAATCCCTTTATATCACCCTATCATCAAACCTTGTGTATTTATGCTCCTCATAGTTCTCTACTTCAAAAGGGAGAAACCCACCCATACCTGATATTTGACAACACACAAGGCTAAGTTGTTACCCTCAGCCCATTTCCTTGAGCATTTAACTAGTTAAAATCCTTCTCCTTGTAAATCTGGGAGGCATACTCTAACCCATATCTATCTGGTATGGCTCTACTGGGTGGAGTTGATATATTCCTTCTGCCTTCTGTAGAACTTTTCTCTGATATTCAAAATCAATCAGTGCACATGAACAAATCTGTAATCCTCTGTTATACCCATATGGTAAAATGTTTGACTTCCCAAATTTCTGACTGGTGCAGACACAGCATTTCTGTAGGAAAACTAAGATAATCAGAAAGGGAAATTTTTTTCTCCTACTTTTCCATGACTACCGCTTCAAACAGGGTAACAAACTTGGGCAACCCAATTGGTTTAATCCAGTTCATCTATGTTACAGCTAGAGATTTCCAACATTAATTTTAGTAGTGTCATGCCTATAAATGTCATCATTTTTTGTGTCTTTTTCACATGTTAATACAAAGTTGGTAAGGACTATCTCAGATTTGCTAGCCAGATACTGGTGTTTGCTGGAAATCACTATGTTTTATAGGGTAAATGTGTGATTTGGGCAATATGTTTGTCCCATATGTGACAACCAAGCAAACGTTCCCCTTAAATCATCAGCAATAATTTGGCACAAGGCACAGCCTTGGTCCCTGACACCAACTTTACAATCAGATTCTACTCATGTCCTCTGTATATAATTTTTAAGACTAATAACTTTTAAAATAAGGAAAATGAAAAGAGATTAGGAGTTAGGAGAATTTTACTTATTCTACTTAGGGATTTCTGCTTAGGGGAAGGTTCATTAAGCTGATAAATATTTTATTTTCCCTTCCATGAACATATAGTAGACTATAAAACTTTACAAAGCCAAAGAATGTCACAATGTCCAAACTAGAACCTCTTTGTGAGGCTCTATACATCATCACCAAAATGCTACTAACACTGCCTTTAAAACTTCCCCATTTGTGGCAATGCTTTATCTTCACAACTGATTTTTTTTTTTTTTCCATGGGCAAGCTCTGGGAATCAAACCCAGGTCTCCATTATGGCAGGCAAGAATTCTACCACTGAACCACCATTGCACCACCCTGATTTGATTTTTTAAACAACCAAAACTTATTGGCATCAAGCCTAGTGATTGATGTAGTTCATGAAATTAGGAAATGTTGATTAGAGATGAAGTCTTGCTCTAAATGTAATGAGGCCAGTGTAAAGTTCTGAAGAAGATTTAGGTGAAAGATTTCAAAAGCATCCTGACAAATGACACAATTGGGAGAAGTGTATAAATGCCTAAAAGATGAAATTACCCATGTTTAATAGATAGGTTTGTAGATATGAAGAGTGGGAGACACTAAGAAATTTAACCTCCTGGTTAACTGAGTCTTAGTCCAAAGTACCTGGCATTTAGTCTTTTCTGTTCAAAATAATTGTTAAATAAAGAAAGATTCCTTTTCAAATTTACTAGGAATTTTCTAGTGAATAGGTCTTAGCCTTTAGTGATAAAGGATCTTCTAAGACCACAAAGTAATTCTGAACAGTAGATCTCACTATAGATGTACATATAGTTAGGTTAAGTGATTGAGCAAGGGTTAGCTGGCCTCTGAAATGTTCTTTGGAATTCATCTGAGGAAATTCAATTTCTCCATTTATTTTCTTAAACATTTCTTTTTTCAAATGTTAATTTTTAAAAACCACCTAGTTTTCAGAGGGCTCTGGGTAACTGAATTACCTGAAGAAACACTACTCCCATGCCAACGGACAGGACAGAATATGACGTCTAAGGTATCAAACCAAGTTTGCCTGATGCTCAGAACCGTAAGCCAACTTCCCTAATTAGCTAGAGAATGCCCCCTAGGTATTTCTTCTTTAAGAAAGAGGGGAAAGAAAACAGAGCTTCCCTTAGCACAGGCCCCAGGATGATTTTTAGAGGACTTATCACTCCCTAAAGTGCCCCTTCTCCCAATTCCGTTCAAAGTTCTTGCCCTTTCCCACCTCTCCTCTGACCTCTCCCTGCCCCACAGTAACATAAAGTTCTCCATTTGCCTTAAACAACGGTATCAAAATCAAGTGTGTGGAACAGTATCAGCTGAGCATGGGACTTCTAGAATCCACCGAGCAGACCCCAAATGCCCGTCACCACCCTCGAGAGAGGGTGGAACAAGCCCTAGGAACGCAACATCTAGGCCAGGGCACAATGAGCCAGTTATGTTACAAGTAATTCTTAAAGGGTCATTTCAGAAACAACCACATTTCTCTACAGTTTATTTTAAGATGTGCTAACGACTCGCCTTCCCACCAGAGTTTTATAACAATATACATTCTCAAAAACTCTCCATCTCATAACTTCGTGGAACATCTGTGTCACCCATATTCTAACCACACTCCACCCATTGGCTCCAGTATCCAGGACTTGAGTGTGTGACTCTCTGCAGCCTGGTTTCCATTGGCTGTGCGCCTTCCTGCAAAACTACTCATTCTGTGCATTTCCTTTTTTTTTTTTTATTTTTCAGAGATTACTACATCACGATGGTGAAATGGGCAACCAGTACCAAAGTCGCGGTAAACTGGCTCAATCGGGCTCAGAACGTGTCCATCCTCACCCTCTGCGACGCCACTACTGGAGTCTGTACAAAGGTCCGGGGTTAGCTCAGAACTGATGGCAGGAAGCATCAGAGGCTGCATCAAAATAATTTTTAAGCCATTTGTGCATGATCAATGTAGACAAACTGCTTAGCTGCTTGCCGATTAGAGATCTTGTGTTTCCAGGTCTCTGTTTTTGGTGCCACCTTGTGGATAAATTAGGTAGTGTGATGAAAACTCAGCTAATCAAGTCAATAAACTTGCCACGGTAATCATCATGCCTTATCCTTGTAGGCGTTCTGCGGTGTATCCATTTATCTTTCTTTGTCCATGGTCGCTGCTATTCTATAAATGGGCCTTCTCGTCATTTGGCACTCAGAGGTAGGAAGTGATTGGCCCAAGGCCACAGAAATAGGGGTAGAGCCAGCACTGCAACCCAGTTTGGCCCCACTTTAGCTGCTCTTTCCCCAACATGACCCAGGGCCCATCACCCCTATGGGTGGGTTAGCGTCCCTGACTCAGTAGGTCACCAGTGAGGCCAGGCAATATTTCAGGGAGCCACGGGCTAACTTAATGAATATATAGAGGAAGCAAAAATTGGAGACAATGAAACAAAAAGTAAGCAAAGAAGGAGCAAAGAAAGAATGAAAAACTAAAGAAAGAGCTGCCGACCAGGCAGGGCAGTAAAGAGGGGATGTGTGGCCTCCTGGCGTCCCCCACTCTGTAGGCACAGACATGTCCACCCACTTCTAGGTCACTTATACTAAGAGACAGATGCCCTAGTCTTGGGTAGAAAAATCACTTAATAGATTCAGGCAGAAACCCTTTCAGAAGCTCTTTTTTGTTTGTTTGTTTGAAACTAAATTGTATTTCCCAGCTGTGGGGGGGCGGGGTGGAGTGTGAGACTTGTAAAAGCAGGTTTATTGGGACTTGCAAGGCCCCTTGATAGCAGCTGTCATGGGGCTGCCCCACTGTGGCCTGAAGGTGAATCACAGGTGATCTGTTTCTAAGATTAATGTACTGAAGCTGCTCAGTGATTTACCTTATTTTGTATATAATTTAGAGCAGATACCAGGATATTCCAGTAGGCTTTCTTGAGAGGAAGAGAAGGAGTGGGTGGACACTCAGTTAGGAAGTTGGGAATTGCTCATATCTTAATCCCTGACCCTCATCTCATGAGTGTCAGTAATGCAGACTTCTTTCTGCCAAGTGCCCATAGATAAAGAAACAACTGCCCTAGCACATCTGGAGGGCAGATCAGCACCAGCAAATCTACTGCACTTTCAGATGATATTGTGTATGATAAATCGCTATATCCTGTGTTTTAATTTCTTTTGTTTGTTTTCCATAATGCATTTTTTCACACAGTTCTGTGGAATCTGCTTCTCACATATACTGTAACTCCTTTTAATGTTTTAGTCCACTGAATTATTTCTGAGAGTTATGAGTTGTAAATTTGGCACAGCATGTATGCGTGCACACACACACTCACACGCACGCACAGGCATGAATCCTAAAACAAGACAGCATCTGGAGTTTGCTTTTAAGTGAGCACATGCGTAGGTAGTGATGAGCCTGTCAAATGATGGACGTGCCACCATCTTCCAAGGGACTCCTACCCACAATGAAGTTCTGTAGTTGTTAGAGAGAGCGACATTCCTCCATGTCTGAGGACATGCGTGTGCTGCTCTGAGCCACAGTGAGGGACAAAGAGGAGACCCGGAAATCACCTCCTCCCCTGGGCATGCTGCAGCAGCTGTTGTGTGCTTGTGCAGCTACCGTGTAGGTGAAGTCAAATTGTTTTCTGCGCTCTTGGTCACAGGCACAATACATGCAAAAAAAAAAAAATCCTTTTTCCAATGCTCTTATTTCATTTCAGAAACACGAGGATGAAAGCGAAGCCTGGCTCCACAGACAGGTAACTATTCAATAGACGATTCTCCACGTTCACTGCCTGTGCCAGCCACCTGGTCCACGGTAGCAATGCTTTTCAGAGCTTTTAAACCCGAAGAAAGACGACTCCAGCTTAGTCATTTAGGGACTCCCAGATAGGTAAATGTGGCATGACTCGGGTGACTGTGGGGCCTCTGCCCAGCCCCCTCCCTCTCTCTGATTCTCCTCAGTAACCCCTGACACTGCTGGAGAATCTTCAAGGCCCATGGAAATGGTTTATAAACCACTGCTTTTCAGAACAACAGTGGTAGGGAAACCATTCTCAGATGACATGCTTCTCGTGCATTAAAAGCGATGGGTCTATAGAATTTGCCTAGATAACAATATACTATGGTGAAAGGAAAAAAAAAAAGAAAAGGCTCTCCAGTGTGGGTGATGTCCCAGTTTATTCACAGTGGTTTCTTCCATGGCTCATTTGAAGTAGATTCCATGGTGATTCAGCACTAGCTTTCCTTGGGGATATAGCTTCAAACCTGTCCCCTGATTCTTTCTTCCCCATCTCAGAGAAATGCAGTCTCTGTGAACCTGAGATTAAACGAGATGAGGAGAGGCCTAAGGTAAATCTCTCAATGTGAAAGAAAAAGAAAAATCAAACTTACGTGAATGATAAAACCCTCGACACGGGTATTTTCTTTCTTCAGTTCTTTAGGTCTCATTCACACTCTGACTTTGGAAAGAACAGGTGGGAAAGTTTTAGAAGTTTTTTCCTTCTTATCCTACCTAATGGGATGAAAATTGCTTAAAATTATGTGGGAAAAATCAAATCACATTTGAGTCTAAGGAATTATGGTGGAGGGGCCACAGGTGTGCTACTTTTTCATAGGCCAGATTCGATTTAAGGGAAATAACTAAAGCTGGGCAATAAAACAATTAACAATGGCTCTTCCAAAAAGTTCTAATGTTGATTGGTGTGCCACTTCTTTTATCTGTGGAATTAACAATCTGTGCCATCATTGTGCCAGTTGTTTCTGGGATGCTATTCTCATAAATGGACACTATTCTTTTTAGTTATACCCATCTTCTGTTCAGTGCAAGTCTTCTCCAAAAGGGCACTGGCTTAATATGGTTGCTTTGTATTCCTGTGCCCAAGTTTGGGTGCCAATTCCAAGCTAGGATAATATCAAGAATGAGAAAGGACTTGGGAACCTTGAAATATGAGCATGCTGGAAAGGTCTTCAAAACCACCTAGGCCAAAGATATAAACAGATATCAAAAGTAATGTTATAATGGTCATCATGCATCAGAAAAATGTCAGAGAGATCAGAATGAAAGAATCAGAAAAAACATCCATTATATTTAGTCGTTTGTTGGACCCTAGAGATTGCCCAGGGCAGCTTGTTACGATTTGTGGGTTCAGACATGAATCGGGGGTGCACGGGTAGTTCAGTGGTTATATTGCCCGCCTTTCATGCAGGAGACCATGCATCCCCCCAAAAATAGAATCAGATGGAGTACCAGCTCTCAAAGCAATAAGAATAGTCTAGATAGGAAGATAAGTATTTACATAAATTCCAAAAGGTGGGAAACGAGAGGTATCCTACAATAGGTTCAGATAATGTGTTATATGTGTCTAGCAGTTGATAGCGTTGGGGACAGGGAATAAAGGAATGCGACACGGAGGAAGTGGGCTCTGAAATAGGACTTACATCCAGTGTAGAATTTGTATTTGAATAAGTAAAGGTAAGGTATGAATTTATAAAAGCAGCCCAGCAGTCTCTTTCCTGGGGGCAGGGAAGACTTTTAGAAATTGAGGTTAGAGCTGTCATGTCCTCTGCTTCCCTGTTTCCTTCTCTGAGGGGCTCTAACTCACACAGGAACCCTGCCTTCCTCATTGGTCATCTATGGTTTAACTTCCTGAATTCACAGCGAAAGCGAGTGCATCATCTCCGAGGCCCAGGAGGGCTGGGGCATAAGATCTGTCCACTATTGCTTATTTCTTCATCACCTCTGCAGAGTGGCAACAGAATCAATATCATCAGTGAGAATTTTATATATTTATCAATTTTGTATCTCTTCACCTAAGTGAGAATACCAACCAAAGCTCAGTGCAGATGGCCTGAATGTGGTTTGCAAAACCCAACCTTTCCTAGCAAAATCAAATCAGCACCTAACATTAGCATAAATTAAAACATTAAAATGTAAACTTTAAAGCATTACTAAGAAAACAGCTATTTTAAATATATAATGCCTTTTTGAGTTTCAAACATAATGTTCTACTAAGGATGTTTTTCTTCTGACACTGCTTTCCTTGGTCAGGTGAGACGTCAATCCACAGTTCTCAGCTGCCTCCGCCAGGCTCAAGGCAATCCCGTCCAAGGATTTATCCTTGACCAGAATTTATCTGAGCACCTTACAGCTTTGCGGGTCTGTAACTCTGTGTTTTGGTTACAGCCCCGTGGTTAATAGGCGATTCCCCTTTCAAACAGTTTTTCATTAAATTCCTTTTAAAGAGATTTCTCATAAAGGAATTCATGGACTCTATTTTTCTGAAATAATCTGTAGGGTTTCAGCATCTTTCAAGATATTGCAAGATCTGGAGGGCAGTTTAGAAACCTATTTAAGGCTGCATCTGCTGTCTGTACCAGCTAAGCTGCTCACTACCATTTCAGGCAGGGCACGGATGCATTTCTCATCATGCCGGGGACAAGTGAGCGAAATAAGCGCTCAGACCATGCTCTTCCTTCACAACCATTTAAAATGGGTCGCGGATGTTTGCCCCGGCTAGCCCACGGCAGAGTGTAATTTGAGAAGACTGCAGTCTGGGAAATGCTGATGATCTCAAGGAGATCCCGTCTGCTTGCATCGACCTGTCTTCTGATTTATCCCGAGGAACTGAGATGAGCTACGGCAATGCTACCAGGCCTGTCTTGAACTACACTGCTCCATTCGTTCCTTCCCAGCCTCCCATTTTAGCTTTTCGCTCCCTCCCTTTTCTTCTCTTTTCCTTCCCAGAGTCCTAAGCAATAGATACCGATAAAGATTCCCCAAGAGCCGAAAATAAGAAGTGAAAGTGTGTCCATCACATCGATGAGCATCATGTTCATTCTCCTCTAGGAATCCCAAAGAGATAAGAACC